>MU757229.1:16742-145938 GCA_026770625.1 Nicotiana glauca | reverse complement strand
ATATATATATATATATATATATCATGCGCAATCATGCCGAGGTCGACGGCCCGCTCCAACGGGAAATAAATTGTGCACTGCCGAGGGTCGAACGGCCTGTACCATAGATGCATCTATTTTCACCGAGGCGATCCATAATTAACAAGAAAACATCAAGAATGCACACAAGGGCTCATTTATGTACAAGGAAACTTTTACAAAGGTTCAACATGTTGATATGTTCACTTTTCATTTCTCTCAAGTCTCTAGCCTATCATAAACGATCATATTGGCAATTTAAATAAAAGATAACTCCAAATTAGGCATGATATGGGTCCTACACTACCCAAGAAATTAACATCATAGTAGCTACGCACGGACTCTCGTCACCTAGTACGTACGTAGCCCTTGCATTTAGTAGCAAATTCTCATTTATTAATCCTATGGGGACAATTCCCTCTTACAAGGTTAGAAAGGAGACTCACCTCGCTCCAAAGCGCATTTCCAATATAAAAAACAAGTCCAAGCCCTCAAGTAGGAGCCAAACGATCACAAACGAGTTAAAGGAAGTAAGAACTAGTCAATATAATTTTACAAGATCGAATTCTAGCTATTTAAGCCATTCCCCAACCCTTTTCACAAGTTTCCTAAATTCCGACCCCGGGCCCACGTGCCCGGATTCCGAGATTTTTCGAAGAAAGTTGTTCTCTACAATCTAAGGATCAATAATATATCGTTTCTAGTTCATTACATAGCAAATTACATGCTTAAATCTTAGTTTTATTAAAACCCTAGGTCTAGCTCTAACCCTTGATTTTTACTTAGTTTTTAGTGTTTAATCTACCTAATGTTCATGTAATTAAACTAAGAATGGAAGGAGATTACTTACCTTACAATACTATGTTGAAATCCTCTCTTTGGAAGCACCCAAATCGCCCAAGTGTGAAGTAGTGAGTGAAATAAATGACCTTGAGCTCAAATTAAAAGAGCTCACTGCCCAGCGGTTTCCGCTTCTGAAGTTTGGGGACCGCATCTGCGGTCCCGCTCCTGCGAAAGGGAGGCCGCATCTGCGGCTCTGGGCTTTAAGCTACTGGACCGCTTCTGCGGTCTGATGGGCGCTTCTGCAGAACCGCTTCTTCGGTTTTCCCTGGGCCTGCCCTTGGCCTCTTCTGCGACCTGTTGGCCGTATCTGCGGTCCCGCTTTTGCAGTCCTAGAACCGCAGATGCGGTTATGACAGAAGCAGTAGTTCAGCCTTTTCTTCCATTTTCAACTTCATTCGAGCCTTGATCGTTTGACGCTCGGGGCTCCCGAGCCCCGCCTGAACATACCGACAAATCTGAAATTACGAGGCGGACCTACTCGAACCCTCGAATCACTCAAAACAACGCTTAATCTAGGAATCGCGTCCTAAAACAAAATGAATCAAATTATTGAACTTCAAGTTCTTAATTCTCTTCTAACGGGTCAAAACGCTCTTAAACTACTCGGATTGACACTAAATTTTACGGGTAAGTCTTAACTGATATTTCGGACCTGTACCAAGTTTCAGAACCAAAATCCGAGCCCGGTACCTAGGAAATCAATGAATACTTAGTTTCTTTAATTCTTTAAAACTTCAATTTAACAATTTCACATAAAAATTTATTACTTGGGCTAGGGAACTCGGAATTCGATTCCGGACATACGCCCAGGTCCCATATTTTCCCACGGACCTTCCAGGATCATCAAATCACGAATCCGGGTCCATTTCCCAAGATAGTTGACCGAAGTCAAACTTGACCTTTTAAGAAAATCTTAAAGAGCAAATGGACATATTCTACTCAAAACTCTTCCAACTCCCGAACCAACCGTCCCCGCAAGTTATAAATTAGCTAAAACAAGCACGGTAAGTTTTATTTAAGGGAACGGGGTTCTAAAATGCAAAACGACCGGTCGGATCGTTACAAAATGCAATATCAATATTTAAAAACTCTCAGGTGAGCAACAATAGCATGCACAAATATGCCGAGGCGACGACCCGATCCAACAGAACTAAACTGTGCACTTGCCGAGGGTCGACGACGCATCTATAGATGCATCTATTCATACCGAGGCGATCGGCCCGATACACAAATAATAAGAAATATCAAGTATACACACAAGGCACATCAATAGTCATTAATGCCAAGCAAGAATTCAACAATTATACAAGTATGTTCTTATTTCCTTTTTAAGTCTCTAGCATATCCTAGGTGCTCGTATTAGCAAGATAATATAGAGATTTATATAAAATAAGCATGGTGTGGGTCCTAAACTATCCGGACAATTAACATAGTAGTAGCTACACACGGACTCTTGTCACCTAGCGCGTGCGCAGCCCCCGCATTTAGCAACAATTACTCAATTATTAATCCTATGGGGACAATTCCCTCTTACAAGGTTAGAAAGGAGACTCACCTCGCTCCAAAGCGCACTTCCAATATCAAGAACAAGCCCAAACCCTTAATTCGGAGCCGAACGATCATAAACTAGTTAAATAAAGTAAGAACTAGTCAATAAAGGCTTACAAGGTCGAATTCTAGCTATTTAAGTAATTTCCCAACCTTTTCCACAAGTTTCCTAAATTCCGACCCCGGGCCCACGTGCCCAGAGTCCGAGATTTTTTGAAGGAAATTGTTCTCTACAAGCTAAGGATCAATAATATACGATTTCTAGTCCATTTCGTAACAAATTTCATGATTAAATCTTAGTTTTATTAAAACCCTAGGTCTAGCTATAACCCTTTGATTTTACCTAATTTTTAGTGTTTAATCAACTTAATATACATGTATTTAAACTAATAATGAATGGAAGTAACTTACCTTGAAGTTCTATGTTTAAATCCTCTCTTTGGAAGCCCCAAATCGCCTAAGTGTGGTGTAGAAAATGAAATAAGTGGCCTTTGAGTTCGAATTAAATGAACTCACTGCCCAGCGATTTCCGCTTCTGTGGTGCACTGACCGCTTCTGCGAAAACCGCTTCTGCAGAATTAGGATTGCTTCTGCGAACCTGGCCCAAAATGCCTGGACTGCTTTTGCGAAATCACTTCAGCAAAAATTGGGCTGCTTCTGCGGCTTGGGCCTAAGGCGACTGGACCGCTTCTGCAGTCTAGGGATCGCTTAAGCGGAGCCGCTTCTGCGGTTTGCCTTGGCCTGGCCCTTGGCCGCTTCAGCGATGGATTGACCGCATCTGCGGTCCCGCTTCTGCGGTTCAAGAACCGCAAATGCGGTTATGATAGAAGCATCAACTCAGCTCCCTTTTCCAAATTTCAACTTCACTCGAGCCTCGTCCGATCGACGCTCGGGGCTCCTGAGCCCCGCCCGAACATACCGAAAAGTCTAAAATAACGAGGCGGACCTACTCGAACCCTCAGAACACTCAAAACAACGCTAAATCTTGGAATCACCCCCTAAAACCAAATGAATCAAACTATTGAATTTCAAGTTCTTAATTCTCTTCTAACGGGTCAAAACGCCCTTAGACTATTCGGATTGGCACCAAATTTTACGGGCAAGTCTTAAATAACATTACGGACCTGTACCAAGCTTCGGAACCAAAATCCGAGCCCGATACCTATGTAATTAATGATTACTTAGTTTCTTTAATTCTTTAAAACTTCAATTTAACAATTTTAAATAAAAATTCATTACTCGGGCGAGGGACCTCGGAAATTTGATTCCGGACATACGCCCAGGTCCCATATTTTCCCACGGACCCTCCGGGATCATCAAATCACGAATTCGGGTCCATTTTCCCAAAAAGTTGAGCGAAGTCAAACTTGGTCTTTTAAGAAAGTCTTGAAGAAGCAAATGGACATATTTTTACTCGAAACTCTTCTAACTCCCGAACCAACCGTCCCCGCAAGTTATAAATTAGCTAAAGCAAGCGCGGGAAGTTTTATTTAAGGGAACGGGGTTCTAAAATGTAAAACGACCAGTCGGGTCATTACATTCTCCACCTCTTAAACAAACGTTCGTCCTCGAACGGACATAGAAAAGTACCTGGACTGCTGAATACGTGGGGATATCTGCTCCGCATGTCCTCCTCGGACTCCCAGGTCGCCTCCTCGACCGGTTGGCCCCTCCACTGGACCCTCACTGCAGAAATCCTCTTGGATCTCAACTGGCGATCCTGTCTATCAATGATGGCAACTGGCTCCTCCTCATAGCCCAAACTCTCATCTAACTAAATAGTATTGAAGTCCAACACATGGGACAGGTCGGCATGGTACTTCCGAAGCATCGAAACATGGAAAACTGGATAAACTCCCGATAAACTGGGGGGTAAAGCAAGCTCGTAGGCAACCTCCCCAACACGCCTCAACACCTCAAAGGGTCTAATAAACCTGGGGCTTAGCTTGCCCTTCTTCCCAAACCTCATAATGCCCTTCATTGGCGAGACTTTCAAGAGAACATTCTCGCCAATCATGAATGATACATCACGCGCCTTCTGATATAGGCGTAACTCTTCTGTCTGGACTGAGCTATGCGGAGCCTCTCCTGAATCAACTTTACCTTATCCAAGGCATCCTGTACCAAATCTGTACCAAGTAACGTAGCCTCACTAGGCTCAAACCACCCGATAGGAGAACGACAACGTCGACCATATAAAGCCTCATACGGGGCCATTTCTATGCTGGACTAATAGCTGTTGTTGTATGCAAACTCTGCTAAAGGTAAGAACTGATCCCACTGCCCTCCAAAGTCAATCACACATGCTCTAAGCATATCCTCTAAAATCTGAACTGTCCGCTCCGACTGCCCATCGGTCTGAGGATGGAATGCTGTGCTAAGCTCTACATGGGTCCCCAACTCACTCTGAACGGCTCTCCCGAATGTAGATCTGAGCATATCTCTCTACTGTATAAGTAGTCACCACGGGAATGAAGTGAGCCGACTTGATCAACCTATCCATAATGACCCACACTGAATCAACCTTCCGAAAAGTCTGCGGCAACCCAACTACGAAATCCATGGTGATGCGCTCCCACTTCCACTCAGGAATAAGCATATGCTGAAATAGGCTACCCGGCCTCTAGTGCTCATACTTGACCTGTTGGCAATTCAAACATCTAGATACATACTCCACGATGTCCTTCTTCATTCTCTGCCACCAATAATGCTGCCTCAAGTCACGATACATCTTCGTGGCACCCGGATGAATGGAATACCTCGAACTGTGGGCCTCTTCTAGAATCCTCTCCCTGAGACCATCAATATTAGGAACACATAGACGGCCCTGAAGCCGCAACACACCATCATCACCAATAGAAACCTCCTTGGCACCCCCCTGAAGTACCATATCTCTGAGAACTACCAAATGTGGATCATCGAACTAACGGGCCTTAATATCCCCTAATAACGAAGACTGAGCGACCACACACGCTAGAACTCGGCTGGGCTCTGAAATGTCCAACCTCACAAGTCTGTTAGCCAAGGACTGAATGTCCAAGGCTAGGGGCCTCTTCTCTGCTAGAATGAATGCTAGGCTACCCATACTCTCCGTCTTTTTGCTCAAGGCATCCGCGACCACATTCGTCTTGCCCGGATGATAAAGAATGGTAAGGTCATAATCCTTTAGTAACTCAAGCCACCTGCGCTGCCTCGAATTAAGGTCCCTCTGCTTGAAAAGATGCTGCAAGCTGCGATGATCGGTGTAAAACTCACATGACACCCCATACAAATAATGCCTCCATATCTTAAGGGCATGGACAATCGCTGCCAACTCTAGGTCATGCACAGGGTAATTCTTCTCATGATCCTTTAGCTGACGCGAAGCATATGAAATAACTCGCCCCTACTGCATCAATACGCATCCCAAGCCAACACGTGAAGCGTCGCAATATACCGTATACATCGCTAATCCGGATGGCAATACAAGGACCAGTGCCGTAGTCAAAGCCGTCTTGAGCTTCTAGAAGCTCTCCTCACAATCGTCGGACCAACGGAATGGGGCACCCTTCTGGGTCAATCTGGTCAAAGGTGATGCAATGGATGAAAAACCCTGCACAAATCGCCGATAATAGCCTACTAATCCCAGGAAACTCCGGATCTCGATCACTGAAGTAGGACGTGGCCAATTCTGAACTGCCTCAATCTTCTTGGGATCTATCTTAATACCCTTTCCTGACACAACATGCCCCAAGAATGCCACTGACTCAAGCCCAAACTCATACTTGGAGAACTTAGCATATAGCTTCTGTTCTTGCAAGGTCTGAAGCACTACTCTCAAATGCTGCTCGTGCTTCCCCAGGCTACGTGAGTATATCAAGATGTCATCAATGAAGACAATAACAAAGGAATCAATATAAGGCCTGAATACCCGGTTCATCAGATCCATAAACGCTGCTGGGGCATTAGTCAAGCCGAAGGACATCACCAGAAACTCATAGTGGCCATATCTAGTCCTGAATGCAGTCTTCGGAACATCCGAGTCCCGAATCTTCAGCTGATGATACCTGACCTCAGGTCAATCTTAGAGAACACTCTAGCTCCCTGCAACTAGTCAAACAAATCATCAATACGAGGCAACAGATACTTGTTCTTGATGGTGACCTTGTTCAACTGGCGGTAATCAATGCACATCTGCATGGTCCCATCCTTCTTCTTCACAAATAGCACTGGTACGCCCCAAGGCGATACACTGGGCCTGACAAACCCCTATGCTAACAAATCCTCCAGCTGCTCCTTCAACTCCTTAGGAGCCATATGGTATTGTGGAATGGATATAGGCTGAGTGCCTGTAGCCAAATCATTGCAGAAATCAATATCATGATCCGGAGGCATGCCAGGAAGATCAGAAGGAAAAACATTGGCGAACTCTCAGACTACTGGCACTGAATCAACTATCAGAGACTCTGCAGTGACATCTCGAACATAAGCTAGATAGGCCAAACACCCCTTCTCGACCATGTGTCGAGCCTTCAGGCAAGAAATAACCCTGCTAGGCATATCAACTGTGGAACCCTTCCACTCCAATCTCGGCGATCCTGGGATCACTGGTGAAACAATCTTGGCATGGAAATCAAGGACGACGTGATATGGAGCTAACCAATCCATGCCCAGAATGACCTCAAAATCAATCATATCAAGCAACAGAAGATCTGCTCTAGTCTCGAAACCAAAAAAAGTTACCACACAGGACCGGTAAATTCGATCCACAACCACAGAATCACCCACAGGAGTAGACACATGAACAGGAGTGCCCAAAGGCTCAAGAGGAATAACCAGGAAACGAGCAAACAGAGGTGATACATCTGAGGCCAATTCATCTGGCCTGGCCGGAAGAGCATAGAATCTACCTAGAGCGCCGGCTGTCTGGCCTCCACCTGACTGAGTAGTAGCTGGCTGACCTCTCCCTGTTTGGCCTCCACCTCTAGGACGGCCTCTACCCGTCCGCCCTCCACCTCTAGGTGGCTGGGCAACTGGTGCTGAAATTATGGGCTGCTGACCCTGCTACACTGCCTTGCCCCGAAGTCTGGGGTAGTATCTCCTCATGTGACCGGGATCTCTGCATTGAAAACAACAGCTCGGGGCGGTGACCTGCTGCTCTGATGGCTAACCCTGATAACCCGTAGACCCACTGAAAGAAGCCTGGATAGCCGGTGGACGACATGAACTCTCCGGCATGGCACTGAAATAAGAATCAGAAGGACCTTGGGGACCTAAATACCCACTGGAGGAACCCTGAATAGCTGGCGGTCGGTAAGAATTCTTTGGCATAGCACTGAAATAGGGGCGTGCTGGAGCCCCCCGGGCAGGAGGTGGTGCTGAAACTTGTGGCCTACTAGGCTGGCCCCTCCCATACTGACCTCTGCCCCTAGCTGGGGCACCTCTGAACCCACCGGAGAACCTAGCTCTCTTATCATGCTGTATCTGCTCTCTACCCCTCTAGCGATATCCTTCAATCCGACGAGCAATCTCGACCACTAGCTGATACTCTGTGCCCATCTCCACCTCTCGAGCCATACTAAATCGAATCCCGGGTGTGAGCACGTGATTTTTTCCTCACACGAATTACTCCCAAAGAACTCAAAATAAAATAATTTTTCCTTTGTGTGCAATTTTATGAATTTTCATGATACTTTCTGTTATTGTTTGCATTTGTGTGCATGTTTATTTTTTAAATTAATAAAAAATACAAAAAACATGTTGCAATTACATTTAGAATTTAATTAGATATTTTAGAATTAATTAATAACTAAGTGTTTTATAAAAATGGAAAAATCACAAAAAATAATGTATTTTTGCATTTTTAGTAATTAATGTCGAATTTTATGTTTTCTTTTAATTTGGGGTTTAGTTATTTGGTGATAATTACTACTTAGAGTTAATTAATATTTTTATGGTAATTTGGTCAAGGTTAAATTTAGGTTTGTATTTTTATTTTAATTAGGAAGAAAATAGAAAAGGAAAAAGAATTAAATAGAAAAGGAAATTTGGGCCAAAAGCCCCAGCCCAAACCAAAAATCAGTCAAAACCCGTCCAAATTGAGGCCCAAACCCATTCCCCACCCAGTCCATCTCCACATCCACCAAACGACGTCATTTGGGTTCGATTGACCCAAGCCATTGGATCAATTCAATCAAACGATCGAAATCCCACCCCGTTACCCATTTACTACCCGACCCGCATCCCCTGAACCGGTCTAGCACCCCACTAAACCAAACAACCCCGTTTTGTCTTAATGAATTAATCTGAGTCGTTGGATTCCAATTATCCAACGGCCCAAATTAATTCGTGAGTTTAATATACTCAATACCCTTACCCCCCACCCAAGCCAAACCCCTACCTCCTCGTCTCTCTTCAGAGACCAAATCCAGCACCACCACGAACCACCGCTGACCGCCCGCCGGAAATTGCCCACAGCGGCGGTCAGCTACCAATCACCACCAAAATTAAACCCCAAACTCCCCTCAACCTCCTCTTCCCAAATATCCAAACCACTCCCTTCGAATCACAGCCAAACCCGTTGAATATCAATTTGAAACCATAAACCCTAGCGCCGCCACAAGATTCTCCGGTGTCGCCTCAGACCGGTCCCAAAACAACACCCTATGACCACCAAGACCCCTTCTTCTTTAATCCACCATTAGTTACCCTCGAATCCCTCTGAAACTCGTCGAATATTGAATCAAAGATGAGACCTAAAAGGTTAAAACTCTAAAAAAACGACGGATTGGGTAACGATTAAGACTGAAATGGATCTTGGTCATGTGTTCTCATCTGAGAACACATGATTAAGACCCTTTTTAGTCAAAATAGAGAGGTTGAAAAAGAACTCCAAGACTGGGCCAGTCGTTTAGGTATTTTCAATTCCTTTTTCTTTCTTTCATTTTTCTGTTTCTTTTGTTTCGTTTAAATTCCAGTGTTCATCTCCTACTCCTTTCTGTTTCATTTTTCTTAAATTTTTTGTTCTTTGCTTTATTTTGTTTCATTGCCTTAGTCTGTATAACTATGTCGCCTGTTTTTAACCCCATGTCTGTTTGTTAATTATTAATCAGTTGCATAATAATTTTTTAATTCTGAAATCACTTAAATGTTTGATTTTTTTTTCTGCCTACCATATTGATTGCAGAATTTTGTTAATTAGCTGTTAATTGAGCTTTGGTTTATTTCTAAGATATGTGATAGGTTGAATCTTAGGTCAGTTTGACCCATTCGATTTCAGAACCTTAGGTAATTAACAGGGCTTTAGAGAGTAGTTTAGGAAGTTGGAACCTCAATAATTGAAATAAAGGCTGCCAGCAATATTAAATGGGGCACTACTGGATTTGGATAACAACATTAAGCTAAGTGAAGGATTAAAAATAAAAAGTTAAATTATAATGGGTAGTGCACTAATTGAGTGGATAGTTGAATGGATAATGAGTGGATGATTTAAGAAATAAATTGTTAGTGGTAAACACACTCATGAAATGCCTATTTAAAAGGCTGAAAATCAGAGGTTCTGGACGGAGATTGATTCTGAGAAGAACTTTGAACACTCTAGAATTCTAAAAATTGAGAGATCATAGAGAGAGAACACAGTCTGAAAATTGAGAGCATTCTGATAGAGAGAGAAAAAAGGGTCTGAAAATTCTGAAATCCTGAAAAATACAAGGGGAATTCACTGAGAATACACACACATAGACTGATAATCAAAAAACCCTGGAAATATTCTGAGAGATAGAGCTTGAAAGAACAAAAGAGAGAGATTACAGAAATCGTAAGAGAAGAGATTCTAAAGAGTTTTAAGAATAGAGCTTGAGAAAGAACACATAAAATCAGACACAAGAATACCTTGAGATAAAAAAGAGAGTTTTAAGAGCTGAAAATTCAGAAAAAAGATACATAGAAAAATAGTTACTGTTCCATTAAGTTTTGCCTTGAACCTTGAGGACTCTTTGAATTTCTGAAAACAATTTTCTAACTCACATAGATTGAAAATGGTTGGATGTTGGTTTTTGGAAAGTTGTGGGTCAAGAGGTGTTGAAATCACTGTTCTATTGGGTTTATAACTGATTCTGCGAGTTCAAATTTCCTGAATCTGGGCTGTGTTATTGCTGGTGTTGATTGCTATTATTACTCCACTGGTCTCTCATTTTTCCTTCTTTGTTTTACTCTCCAGGTACACACTTTTGACTTTAGGCATGTAAAAATGGCTTGTGAAGTGTTTGTGATGGAGATATATGAAGATCATGTCCTCTTTTGTTAGATATTAGACCTTTAATTCATAGTTATTTTCATTTCCATTTCCTGTATCTTATTCTTCTTAAATGACATTGTGTTCAGTTGAGAATTTGATATGATTTTGCTGAAGTAAATTGATTTTGAGCCTGCTAAAACCTTGTGTTAGAGTGTGAGTACTTAGATCTTACTTCTTATGTTGTACTTAAGGGACAAGGGACTATACTGCAGCTATTTTGTTTGTTTATCTTCCCTTTTCTTTATGAAGCAATTCTAGGCAGGGGCTGCTATGTAACATGTAAAGCTTTTGGGGTGTGCTAATGACTGAGTTGTGCTGATATGAGATGCTGTAAGATCTGGATTGGTTTAATGTCTTTCAAATGTGTCTCTTTTGGTTATAGCAATGGTTATGCTTGCTGAAGGTTGGTAATCTATGTTGCAATGGCTGGTATATGATAGGGATAGAATGATAACATTTTATAGGTTGTTTGGCTGATAACAAAAAAATTATTTTTGATATGAAGTTTTCCGTTCATGAACCTGTGCAGAAAGTGATCCTAATAGCTTGTTAATGTGTTTAAGATCGACATGAGTCACCTTAGGATTTTATGATTTGCTAAGTCTTTATGAATTTCTTTGCCATAGCATATATTTAATAAAGCACTTCTAAGCTTTAGAATTTGTCAGACTTTTATTGAATCTGCTGAATACTTATGTGTTAAATGGTCTAATGATTATATGGTATGGAAAACCACTTTGAGTGCATTCTACATTTCAAAACTCATGCATTGCTTGATTAGAGACTCGATCTCGAGTCCCATTGTTCAACTCTCCCAGGTCGGGCCTCCAATGGGCTTGGAATGGAAGTCTGTTCATTCTTCCTCACGTGAAAGACCAATTGGTCAAGCCCAAGGCTTTGACACTGTTTGATAATATCCTTTCCTGAAGGCCCAATCATTTAAGAATAAAGTATAGATAGTCTCTTAAATTAATAATTTGGTTTGAGCAATAGTTTAAAGTATCCACAGTTTCTTTAGCTAATAAGCTTATTTAGTTAGTCTAATAATTGAGGTGCGGAAAATTAGATAAAATAAGTAGTTTATGGCCCTCTGAACTTTAGGTTGAATACCTTTACATAAAAAAATAGAATTGAGGTGCGCCGCGCCAAATAAAATACCAAATGCGTGGCCCTCGTTTAATTATTTATTTTATAATATTTAGAATTCGAGGCGTGCCATTTAGCAAATTTCCATGGCCCTCGCAAAGTCAACAAGTAGTTGCTTTTAGGCGCGTTATTTAATAATCTACTTTCCTAACTCGGGTGCACAGTTATGTGACCCAACTCCAAATCTCAACGTTAGATAAAATGTGTTATGGGCTACAGGTGCATTTATGTGACGCGGCTCGAAACATATTTTAAATAGCATTGCAATTTTTCTTAAAATAATTAAATAAAAGTGGTCAAAAGTTAAAATTGCACATAGGTTCAAAATGTATTAAAATCAGATAATAGGTCAAATTATAACAGTTGAGCGACCGTGCTAGAACCACGGAACTCGGGAATGCCTAACACCTTCTCCTGGGTTAACAGAATTCCTTACCCGAATTTCTGGTTCGCGGACTGTAATACAGAGTCAACCCTTTCCTCGATTCGGGATTTAAACCGGTGACTTGGGACACCATAAATCTCCCAAGTGGCGACTCTGATTCTTTAAATAAATAAATCCCGTTTCGATTGTCCTCTAATTGGAAAAACTCCCTTTCTTATACCTTTCCGGGGGCATAGGTAAAAAAGGAGGTGTGACACCGGGCTGCAATCCAGCGACAAACCTCTGCACCCTCTCCGAATCTGTAGGAAGTATCATGAGTGCATGGCGGGACAACTCGGAAAACCTCGCCTCATAGTCAGTCACAGACATCTGACCCTGCTCGAGCTGCTCAAACTGGTACCGCAGCTCCTCCTCTCAGAGGGCGGGATATACCTATCCAAGAACAACTGTACAAACGGATCCCAAGTGATGGGAGGAGAACCCGCTGGCCTGCCAAGAAGGTAGGACTGCCACCATCTACGGGCCTTGCCCTCGAGCTGAAAAGTAGTGAAGTCAACCCCATGCGACTCCAATATCTTCATGTTGTGCAGTCTGTCCCTGCACCTGTCAATGAAGTCCTGGGCATCCTCATGATGCTCGCCCCCGAAGACCGGAGGATGAAGCCTGGTCCATCTGTCCAATAACTTCTGTGGATCACCATCCACAACTGGCCTGGGCTGGGGTTCCACTGCAGCAACTGGCTGAGCCCCATCTGCAGGTAGTACACCTGGAGTCTGATATACTGCAGCTGCATGACCTGGGGCCTGAGCAGTAGGGGTCTGGGCTCCCCCTCCTGCCTGTGAAGTAGCTGGGTCTGCTGGAAATAAACCAGCCTGAGTCATAGTGTTCATGAACCGTAGCATGCGGCCTATGACCTCCTGAAATCCCGGTGCTGTCATGAAATCCGCCGGGGTAGGCTCAGCTGCGGGCACCTCGCCCTGCTCCTCAATAATAGGATCCTCCACAGAATCTGCTGGTGGTGAAACTAGAACGGCTCTAGGATGCCCTCGTCCCCTACCACGGGCGGTGCCCTCCCCCGGCCTCTACCTCCGCCTCGAGCAATGGGGGAGCAGCTCTTCCCGGGTTCGGAACGTCAGCGGTGCGAGTTCTCACCATCTGTGAGAGAATAGAAGAGGAAAATTTAGTACACTAAGCACTGCACGACAGGAAATGAATAAAGAGTAGTCTTTCGTAATATCCTATAGCCTCTCGAAGATAAATACAGACGTCTCCGTACCGATCAACAAGACTCTATCAGGTTTGCCCATAACTCATGAGACCTACGTGAACCTAGTGCTCTGATACCATGTTGTCACGACCCATTTCCACAATAGGTCATGATGGCGCCCGACACCGTGCCAGGCAAGAAAATGCAAAATATTCCAACTTATTATGTTAATTTATGCGGAATTTAAGTGAAATAATTATCCGAATTTGGATCCAAAACCCAAAAGTGATAGTTAAATAAATAAAATAATAATACAACCCCAAAAACTAGTCTACCAAAGTGTGTGCCAAGACCTGGTGTCACAAGTACGGGCATCTAGTAGAATATACAAAAGAATATCTCTATCCTACTGTCTGAGATAAAGAAAGACAGCAAAAGTAAAAGAAGACTACATCCGGCTGCTGTGCGGCATAGGAAGGAAGCAGCTCACCGTGGAAGTCTCTCCCACAAACTCAAGGGCGCGCACCGGACTGGTAACCAGATGTATCTGCCTCAAATCTTGTACAATTAAGTACATAAACGTAGTATGAGTACATAAACAATATGTACCCAGTGAGTATCCCGTCTAATCTCGAAGAAGTAGAGACGAGAGGTCGACTTGATACTCACTAGGGTCGAAATATATCGAGATAATTATACAAACCATGAAGAAACACTAATAAGCAACAGTTTATACCAGACATAGAAGATCTACTCTCCATTATATCTCCAGCAAACCATTTACTTTTGTTATATTTATCAATTTATGTCGGGCCATGAAAGGCGATATCAATATTTAAAAACTCTCAGGCGAGCAACAATAGCATGCGCAAATACGCCGAGGCGAAGGCCTGATCCAACAGAAATAAACTGTGCACTTGCCGAGGGTCGACGACGCGCCTATAGATGCATCTATTCATACTGAGGCGATCAGCCCGATCCACAAATAATAAGAAATATCCAGTATACACACAAGGCACATCAATAGTCATTAATGCCAAGCAAGAATTCAACAATTATACAAGTACGTTCTTATTCCCTTTTTAAGTCTCTAGCATATCCTAGGTGCTCGTATTAGCAAGATAATATAGAGATTTATATAAAATAAGCATGGTGTGGGTCCTAAACTACCCGGACAATTAATATAGTAGTAGCTACGCACGGACTCTCGTCACCTAGCGCGTGCGCAGCCCCCGCATTTAGCAACAATTACTCAATTATTAATCCTACGGGGACAATTCCCTCTTACAAGGTTAGAAAGGAGACTCACCTCGCTTCAAAGTGCATTTCCAATATCAAGAACAAGCCCAAGCCCTCAATTCAGAGCCGAACGATCAGAAACTAGTTAAATAAAGTAAGAACTAGTCAATAAAGACTTACAAGGTTGAATTCTAGCGATTTAAGTAATTTCCCAACCTTTTCCATAAGTTTCCTAAATTCCGACCCCGGGCCCACGTGCCCGGATTCCGAGATTTTTCGAAGGAAATTGTTCTCTACAACTTAAGGATCAATAATATATGATTTCTAGTCCATTTCATAACAAATTTTATGATTAAATATTAGTTTTATTAAAACCCTAGGTCTAGCTCTAACCCTTTGATTTTACCTAATTTTTAGTGTTTAATTAACTTAATATACATGTATTTAAACTAATAATGAATGAAAGTAACTTACCTTGAAGTGCTATGTTGAAATCCTCTCTTTGGAAGCCCCAAATCTCCTAAGTGTGGTGTAGAAAATGAAATAAATGGCCTTTGTGTTCGAATTAAATGAGCTCACTTCCCAGCGATTTTCGCTTCTGCGGTGCAGTGACCGCTTCTGCGGAATTAGGATCGCTTCTGTGAACTTGGCCCAAAATGCCTGGACCGCTTCTGCGGAATCGCTTAAGCGGAAATTGGGCCGCTTCTGCGGCTTGGGCCTAAGGCGACTGGACCGCTTCTGCGGTCTAGGGATTGCTTAAGCGAAACCGCTTCTGCGGTTTCTGGGCCGCTTCTGCGGTTTCCCTTGGCCTGGCCCTTGGCCGCTTCTGCGATGGATTGACCGCATCTGCGGTTCAAGAACTGCAGATGCAGTTATGACAGAAGCAGCAACTCAGCTCCCTTTTCCAAATTTCAACTTCACTCGAGCCTCGTCTGATCAACGCTCAGTGCTCCCGAGCCCCGCCCGAACATACTGACAAGTCTGAAATCACGAGGCAAACCTACTCGAACCCTCGGAACACTCAAAACAATGGTTAATCTTGGAATCACCCCCTAAAACCAAATAAATCAAACTATTGAACTTCAAGTTCTTATTTCTCTTCTAACGGGTAAAAACGCCATTAGACTACTCGGATTGGTCCCAAATTTTATGGGCAAGTCTTAAACAACATTACGGACTTGTACCAAGATTCGAAACCAAAATCCGAGCCCGATACCTAGGGAATCAATGATTACTTAGTTTGTTTAATTCCTTAAAACTTCAATTTAACAATTTTAAATAAAAATTCATTACTAGGGCTAGGGACCTTGGAAATTCGATTCTGGACATACGCCCAGGTCCCATATTTTCCCAAGGACCCTCCGGAATCGTCAAATCACAAATCCGAGTCCTTTTCCCAAAAAGTTGACCGAAGTCAAACTTGATCTTTTAAGAAAGTCTTAAAGAACCAAATGGACATATTTTTACTCAAAACTCTTCTAACTCCCGAACCAACCGTCTCCGCAAGTTGTAAATTAGCTAAAGAAAGTGCGGGAAGTTTTATTTAAGGGAACGGAGTTCTAAAATACAAAACGACCAGTCGGGTTGTTACAATAATTTAGCAAAATAAAGGGAAACCCTCTAACGTGACTCTGTATCACATAATTTAACAAACACATTTCAAGCAGAATCAAGAGAAAACCTCTACTACATATCATGAATGCATAAATAGACTTAAAGATAAAAGAATCAAATCCTAAATCATGATTACTAACATTTAACTCATAAATTTGCTGATATATAAGAAAATGATCGGGATTTACCTTACTAAGGGCAGTGAACTGAGGGCAAGGATCTCGGGTCAGCGAATCGGCTTAAACTTCGGCGAGCAAACACGAAAAGGTTTCTGCTCTTTTATGCCTCAAATCCGAGCAGGACGAAAAAGAAATTTGAAGAAAGCTTGGGTTTCAAAGGGTTCGCGACTAGTAGTATTTGAGATAAAGGAGGCGTCTGTGAGGGAGGGTGAGCGGCGGCTCCGAGTTTTGTTTCGAATGGTAAAGGCTGTGGCTGAACCCTTTTTCTTTAAATATTCTCCAACACCACTATTTATAAGCGGAACCTAGGGTTCTTATGATTTTGGGCGGGATTTTTAGAGTAGAGTTTGAATCCTAAGTCAAAATAGCCGTCCGAATTCGAACGTTGAGGCCATAGCAGAAACAAACAGAGAGGATATGCTCTTGATTTGGTCAAAGATCAAAAGTATTTGCTAGTCCTTCAAAGCATTTCCGAAAATGGTGAGACTTTAGCCTGTTGTTATGAGGTTTGTGGTATTTTGGAGCAAGAAAGAGGAAATAGGAATGGAGTCTCGTGAATTTGGGCAGAGAACGAAGAGAGAGAGGGTGGGGCAGGTAGGTCAAACGCTCAGAAGTGATGGAATTTAGGTAAAGTATTAAATCTAATTAATTAGAGATATTTTGAAATACATAAATAGTTTAATTTTGGATTGGACTAGTATAGTGGGTCATATTGGGCTAATTTGGCCGAAATTGTAGGCCTAAAATAGTCCTGAAATTCCTTTCTCTTAGTATTTCTTTGGGCTTCTAAATTTAATAAAATATTTTAATAACTATATTATATAATACTATATAAATGCATATAAATATTCATTACACTAATTGGTAAGTATAAAACTTTAAAGTTCTTGGAACAAATATTTAGAAAACGCAAGATTGAAAAACAAACATTACTTTTTAACTAAATAAAGAAAAATGATATGCTTTGCACAAAAAGCGATAGGAACGAATGAACGAAGTAATGAATGAATAATAATAACAATAACAACAACAACAATAATAATAATAATAATAATAATAATAATAATAATAATAATAATAATAATAATAATAATAATAATAATAATAATAATAATAATAATAATAATAATAATAATAATAATAATAATAATAATAATAATAATAATAATAATAATAATAATAATAATAATAATAATAATAATAATAATAATAATAATAATAATAATAATAATAATAATAATAATAATAATAATAATAATAATAATAATAATAATAATAATAATAATAATAATAATAATAATAATAATAATAATAATAATAATAATAATAATAATAATAATAATAATAATAATAATAATAATAATAATAATAATAATAATAATAATAATAATAATAATAATAATAATAATAATAATAATAATAATAATAATAATAATAATAATAATAATAATAATAATAATAATAATAATAATAATAATAATAATAATAATAATAATAATAATAATAATAATAATAATAATAATAATAATAATAATAATAATAATAATAATAATAATAATAATAATAATAATAATAATAATAATAATAATAATAATAATAATAATAATAATAATAATAATAATAATAATAATGACAATAATAATGACAATAATAATACTCAAATACTAATACTAATATTAATAGTAGTAGTAATTACAAAAGTAACAACAATAGTAGTAAAAGTAAAGTATATAAATTATTAATAACTTAAAAGCTCAAGAAAATTAATTGGAAGAAAGGATGAACAAAATTGGATGTCAACAGCTTCCCCTCTTTGACCGGAGACGATGAAAGAGTGTTCGGACAAAGAATATTGACTTAGTAGCCAATTTTGTCCCTACCATCAAGATTGAAATGGGACAAAGGGGACGTAAAGAAAATGATTGCGACCGAACTCCAGTTTTGAGTTGCCTACATATCTCGGATTTCACGAGAATCATGCCATATGTAGTTCAAGACTTATGGTACCCTGGAGTAGGACTCAACTATTGATGCATATTCTAAAATTCTGCCCCGTGTCGAATTGTAGAGACACAAGGTATCATGATTGAAACAAAGATGTTTGTAATAAGAATTTGATTATGAATTTTGAGAGTCGAGCCGAGCGGAGTTCGAAGTAGATCCTTGACCTTTGTTGGAGAGTTTGGTATTCCTCTCCAATAAATTGCCCCAGTTCACTGCTAAGATATAGTTCCACGTTGCGCTATATTTCCTGCAAAGCTTAACAAAGCTAAAAATATTCGTTAGGAAATAAGATGCAATATGGCATAACGTAATCTTATGAAAATAATATTTAGGCAGCGATTCATAAGAAAAGCAAATTTAAAACATATAAAAATATAATTTTATGGTGACATATTTCATGGTCGGCAACGTCACATGAAAATTAGTTTATAAAGATAAATGCATTTGGCAATGATTTATGAAAGATAAATTTTGGCAATGTTTATGCAAGCGGGACCATTCGGGTCGAAATAAATTAAATGTCCTTTTGAGGAAGGATTAACTTCAATATCCTATTTGAGAGCGTTTAACCCAATATATCCTATTTGAGGGCGGATAGACCCGATATATCCTATTTGAGAGCGGATGGACCCGATATATCCTATTTGAGAGCGGATGGACCCGATATATCCTATTTGAGGGCGGATGGACCCGATATATCCTATTTGAGGGCAGATGGAACCGATATATCCTATTTGAGGGCGGATGGACCCGATATATCCTGTTTGAGGGCGGATAGACCCGATATATCCTATTTGAGGGCGGATGAACCCAAAATATCCTATTTGAGGGCGGATAGACCTGATATATCCTATTTGAGGGCGGATAGACCTGATATATCCTATTCGAGGGCGGATGAATCCGATATATCCTATTTGAGGGCGGATAGACCCGATATATCCTATTCGAGGGCGGATAGACCTGATATATCCTATTCGAGGGCGGATGGACTTGATATATCCTATTCGAGGGCGGATGGACCCGATATATCCTATTTGAAGGTGGATGGACCCGATATATCCTATTTGAAGACGGATGGACCCGATATATCCTATTTGAGGGCGGATGAACCCAAAATATCCTAATTGAGGGCGGATAGACCCGAAATATCCTATTTGAGGGCGGATGAACCCAAAATATCCTGTTTGAGGGCGGATAGACCCGATATATGGTGATTGATTTGTAATTACAAAACTTGATGCAATGCGAACAACTTGATATGGTGCAGAGATCTTGATATGGTGCCCATTTTGTAGTGGTAATTCATGGTGCGATGTAAAAATCCTGGTTCAGTAACTTTATAGTAGTGAATATCCATGGTGCGGAGAGCTTGATGCAAATATTCAGGGAGCGGTGCCAATAATCTGGAATCTACATGTTGAAGTTTATTATTGGTGAATTATTGCACTCAAAGAAAACTATGAGTTTCAAAATATAATTTTTGATAACTCGGCTTGATCGTCATGTTGCACTATATTTCCTGCAAGGCAAATTCATCAGTAGAGTAGATATTGGAATGCAATGTGTCGTAAAGTAATCGTATGAAAATGACACATTTTGGGCGTTTACTTATACAATATGGCCTAGTTGGCCAAAGTAATTTGATAAAAATGTAGTTTTACGTTGTGACGACCTGACCCGTCGTCACGTGAGTTACCGCCCCCTTTTCCCCATTTTATGCTTCTTCATTTGTCGTTATCGGTATTCGGTATGTTAGAGTTAATTCGGATTGGTTTTGGAAGGAAATGAGACACTTAGTCTCTTTAAGGAAGGTTTGGTTTGGAAAAGTCAACTGGATGTTGACTTATGAGTTAGAGAGCTCGGATGTGATTTTCGGTGATTCGATTAGCTTTGGGGGATGATATGTGACTTAGGAGTGTGATCGGAATTGATTTTGGAGGTCCGGTGTAGAATTAGGCTTGAATTAGCGAAGTTAGTATTTTGGCAAATTCCGGTTGGTAGGTGAGATTTTGATCCGAGGGTCGGAATGGAATTCCGAGAGTTGCTGTAGCTTTGTTAGGTGATTTTGGAACAAGTTTGAATGATGTTATAGGATGGGTTTGTTCTTTTGGTTGAGGTCCCGGGGGGCCTCGGGGTGATTTCGGATGGCTAAACGGGAAGATTTGAACTTAGAATTACAGCAGAAATATGCAGCAGCTGTGCAGGCCAAGCTTTGCCTTCGCGTTCGCGAGTGGTCCATCGCATTCGCAGAAGGCTATTTTCTGGAACATCGCGTTCGCAAGTATGGCTTCGCGTTCGCGTATAAGGGGCCTGAGGTCCTGCCGAGTTTATTCATCGCATTCACGACCATGGGGTCCGCGTTCGTGTAGGAGGAGCAGCCTGTGCATCGCGTTCGCGGTCAATGGGATGCGTTCGCGTAGTGGAGCCCGCTGAAGCCTCGCGTTCGCGGGATGGACACCGCATTTGCAAAGGGTTAATTTGGTCAGAGATATTTTTGGGCATCGCGAACGCGAGAAGGCTTTCGCGTTCGCGTAGAAGGAATTGGCACCTGTCAGAAGGGTTTTATATTATATCATCTGCGAAGCTTAGTCCATTTCCTCCATTTTTGAGTAACCTTGAGAGCTTTTGACGAGGATTAAAGAGGTTTTCGACTAGGAATCGATTGGAGGTGAGTCTTATGGCCTAGAAACATCATTTAATTGTGGATTCAACACTTAAATTCATGGAAATTTGGTTAAAAACGGAAGAATTAAGGCTTGACTTTTTGAATGAAAATTTGGCGTTTGAGGGAGCATTTGAGCTCGGATTTTGGTAAATTTGATATGTATAGACTCGTGGCGAGACAAGGAATCTGGTGATGTTAATTTTCTAATTTTTTGAGAAGTGGGCCCGGGACTCGGGTTTTGCAAATTTCGTGAATTTTGATATTTTTCGAGTCTTTTCGATTGGGTTATGTTCCCTTAGCCTATTGTAACGTATTCATTGTGGTCATTTACTATTGGGGATTGTGACTTAGTCCAGCCCAGTTGATACTTTACTGCGTATTCGACTATGACTTGTTGTTTTTTTCACTATGACTTGGGCTTATTGCCATACTTGGGGCTTATTGCCGACTGTTTGAAATCCTTTGTGCGCTATCATCACTATTTCCTCACTATTTGAAATGTTATTTGAACTCAGTCCAATGGAATTACACTGTTTCATGAACTCAGCTATATATTTACTCAACTTTGAGATTTAAATGATATTTGAACTAGTGTTTGAGCTGAGCATTTTCGTTTTTCTGATGCCCAAGGGGCTTATGATTATTTTTGGACTATTTGAGGTCGAGGGCCATGTGTGAGGATATGTTGAGTGATGTGAGGAGGCTTTCAGGCCTCGAGTGTAATGTGAGAAGGCTTTCAGGCCTCATGTTGATATGTACAGGCTTTCAGGCCTTATGATGATATAGCGCTTGGCCTTTAGGAACCCCTCTGGAGTCTTCACCCCCACAGTGAGCGCAGGTACCCATGTGATTTGAGAGTGAGCCCGAGGAGCTGATGTTGTACTGTGTGACTGATACTGAGCCTGCGAGGATGATACTGTATTGAGAGCTTGATATTGAGCCCGAGGGGCAGGTTTCTAATTGTTCCTTACTTGTGGAAAATATTTGCCTTTAACTGTTTAAAAGAGAATTATTTGATACTTTACTGTTTTAATGCTTAACTGATTTTACTGCTTGAGATAGCGTTAATTGTGCCTTCATGAGATTTCATGCTTTCAGTCATTATTTATTTTTATTACTCACTGGGTCGGAGTACTCACATTACTCCCTGCACCGTGTGTGTAGATACAGGCAGAGCAGAGTTCGATCCTGAGCGCTGATTCCTTCCAGACAAGGCGGACTAGGAGTGACGAGGTAGCTGTTGACGTCCGCAGCCCATTTTCTCCCTTATCTTCTGTTATTTACATTATCTTTAGACTTTGTTCCTAGTCCCAGACTTGTAGAATTCTAGTAAACTCTGTAGTAGCTCATGACTTGTGACACCCCGATTTCGGGCTGTGTCGGGATGGTTCCCTGTTTTATCACTTTTCTTCCGCACTTATGATAATTTTATTAATGTTTTAGACTTATTCATGCTAAGTAACTATTAAAGAGGTATTGATGTTCTGTTGGCTGGCCTTGTCTTCACGAGAGGCGCCATCACGACCGGCTTTAGGAATTGGGTCGTGACAAGTTGGTATCAGAGCCTAGGTTACATAGGTCTCACGAGTCATGAGAAGGTTTAGTAGAGTTTCGCGGATCAGTACGGAGACGTCTGTATTTATCCTCGAGAGGCTGCTGAACCTTTAGGAAAAACTCCATATTCTTGAAATTCTTGTCATGAAACTTTGTTGATCCGAGAACTAAACTTCTGTGTTCTATTATCTCGCAGATGGCGAGGACTCGCGCTACGGGACGAGGCAGACGACCACCAGTACCACCTACTGAGGGCACCAGAGGCCGTGGACGCGGTCGTGGTCGTGGTAGAGGCAGAGCCGCGAGGGCAGCACCTGTTGCTCCACCAGTTTCCCCGGCTCAGCATCAAGCTCCAGTTGCAGACATTCCAGCAGCACCTGTTCAGGCACCGGCGGTGCCCATTGTTATTCCGGGCCTTTAGGTTGCCTTGGCTCAGATATTATCAGTTTGCACTAGCCTGGCTCAGGCAGTTTCAGCCACTACCGCAACAGCTACTTCTCAGGCCGGGGGAGGCAATAAGACCCCCGCTGCTCGCACACCTGAGCAGGTAGTGCAGGGATTGCAGACACCGGGAGCAGCTCCAGCTCAGCCGGTTACACCAGTTCAGGACTTTGTGGTTCCAGCTATGCCAGACGATGAGCAGCGTCATCTTGATAGGTTCAGTAGGCTCCAGCCTCCTTCTTTCAGCGATGCTCAGGGCGAGGATGCCCAGGGTTTTCTCGACAAGTGTCAGCGTATGCTTCGGACGACAAGGATTTTGGAGTCGAGTGGTGTAGCATTTATCGCATTTCAGTTCACTAGGGTTGCCTTCACTTGGTGGGAGGCGTATGAGCGACGTAGGCCGGCAGGTGCAGCACCTTTGACCTGGTAGGAGTTCTCCACTCTCTTTTTGGAGAAGTGGGTACCGCAGTCTCAGAGAGAGGAGCTGCGTAGGCAGTTTGAGTGGCTTTGACAGGGAGATATGACTGTGACCCAGTATGAGGCGAGATTTTCTGAGTTGGCTCGTCATGCTTCCTGGATAGTTCCGACTGATCGGGAGATGATCAAGAGGTTTGTTGATGGACTTAACTATCACCTTCGTGTTCTGATGACTCGAGAAAGAGTTCTGGGTATTTTCTTTGAGGATGCGGTTGATATTGCTTGTGATATTGAGACAGCTCTCCGTCAGGATAGAGAGGAGAGGGAGGCCAAGAGGCATCGAGGTTCTGGCAGTTTTAGTGGTGCTCCGTCTAGGGGCCAGTTCTAGCAGGGTAGAGGTCGTTCTTTCAGGCCTCCTCAGTCGGACCGTTCCGAGTATTGTGGGGCATCTTCAGGTCGTGGTCATCAGGGCTTTCGGCAGAGTCTGCCATCTCTTAGCGCTCTTCCAGCACAGGGTTCATCTCGAGCTCCATTTGTTCAGGGTTCTTCTAGGCTGAGTGCATCAGCCAGTCACTCCGGCGCGCGGGGTCCCCTTCAATCCCATTCTCCAGCACCCGGGAGTTGTTATGAGTGTGGAGAGTTTGGGCATATGTGGAGGTAGTGTCCTTGTCGAGCTGCTAGCTCATCTCAGCAGAGGTTTCAGTCCTCATCTTCTGGTCTAGTTTCTTCAGCACCCGCCCTACCAGCTACGGGTGAGGGTCAGGCAGCCAGGGGTCGCCCCAGAGGGGGAGGCCGATCGGGCGGTGGTCAGGCTCGCTTTTATGCTCTTCAGGGCAGGACATATGCCATTGCTTTAGATGCCTTCATTACAGGTATTATTTCAGTTTGCCACAGGGATGCCTCAGTCTTATTTGATCCCGATTCCACCTATTCTTATGTGTCCTCATATTTTGCTCATCATTTGGGTACGACCCGAGGGTGTCTTGCTTTAACTGTTCTTGTATCTACCCCGGTGGGTGATACTATTATTCTAAACCTTGTGTATCGGTCATGTTTGGTGACTATTAGGGGTCTGGAGACCCGAGTTGATCTATTGTAAGCATGGTAGATTTTGATATCATTCTGGGCATGGACTGGTTATCTCCGTGTCATGCTATTCTAGACTGTCATGCTAAGACAGTCACTCTGGCTATACCGGGTGTTCCGAGGATCGAGTGGCGTGGTGTGACTGACTATGTTCCTAGCAGGGTGATTTCATTTTTTAAGGCCCAGTGCATGGTTAGAAAGGGTTGTCTTTCATATTTGGATTTCGTGAGAGATGTGGGAGCCGGGACTCCTAGTATTGATTCTGTCCCGGTTGTGAGAGAGTTTCCAGATGTGTTTCCAGCAGATCTGTCGTGCATGCCGCCGGGCAGGGACATTGATTTTGGTATTGACCTGGTACCGGGCACTCAGCCCATTTCCATTCCTCCGTAACGTATGGCACCAGCGGAGTTAAAAGAATTGAAGGATCAGCTTCAGGAACTCCTAGATAAGGGGTTCATTCGGCCTAGTGTGTCACCGTGGGGTGCACCGGTGCTATTTGTAAAGAAGAAGGATGGCACCATGAGAATATGCATTGTCTACAGGCAATTGAACAAAGTAACAGTGAAGAACAAGTATCCCCTGCCTCGCATTGATGATTTATTTGACCAGCTTCAGGGGGCAAGGGTATTCTCCAAGATTGATATCCGTTCAGGCTATCACCAGTTGAAGATCAGAGATTCGGATATTATGAAGACTGCTTTCAGGACTAGATATGGGCACTATGAGTTTCTTGTTATGTCTTTTGGGCTGAATAATTCCCCAGCAGCGTTCATGCATTTGATGAACAGTGTATTTCGGCTGTATCTGGATTCATTTGTTATCATTTTTATTGATGATATTCTGGTGTACTCGCGTAGCCAGGAGGAGCACGCACAACATTTGCAAGTTGTATTGTAGAGATTGAGGGAGGAGAAGCTTTATGCAAAGTTCTCCAAGTGTGAGTTTTGGCTCAGCTCAGTAGCTTTCTTGGGGCACGTGGTGTCCAGCGAGGGTATTCAGGTCGACCCGAAGAAGATAGAGGCGGTGCAGTGTTGGCCTAGACCGACCTCAGCCATAGAGATTCGTAGTTTCCTTGGGTTGGCAGGTTATTATCGTCGGTTTGTTCAGAGATTTTTCTCTATTGCATCGCCCTTGACCAAGTTGACTCAGAAGGGTGCTCCATTTGTATGGTTGGACGAGTGTGAGGAGAGCTTTCAGAAGCTCAAGACAGCCTTGACCACGACTCCAGTATTGGTTTTTCCCTCAGCTGCAGGTTCTTATACTGTATATTGTGATGCATCGAGAATTAGGATCGGATGTGTATTGACGCAGGAGGGTAGAGTTATTGCTTATGCTTCTCGTCAGTTGAAGCCCCACGAGAAGAACTACCCTGTACATGATTTGGAGTTGGCTGCTATAGTTCATGCTTTGAAGATTTGGAGGCATTACTTGTATGGTGTATCTTGTGAGGTATTCATCAATCATCGTAGTCTTCAGCATTTGTTCAAGCATAAGGACCTTAATCTGAGGCAGCGGAGATGGCTAGAGTTGCTTAAGGACTATGATATTATCATTCTATATCACCCAGGGAAGGCCAATGTAGTGGCCGATGCTTTGAGCCGAAAGGCATTTAGTATGGGGAGTTTGGCATACATTCCAGTTGGGGAGAGGCCCTTTGCAGCTGATGTTCAGGCCTTGGCCAATCGGTTGGTGAGACTAGATATTTCGGAGCATGGTCGGGTGTTGGCTTGTGTGGTTTCTCGGTCTTCCTTATATGATCACATAAGAGAGCGCCAATATGATGATCCACATTTGCTTGTCCTTAAGGATAGGGTTCAAAATGATGATGCCAGGGATGTGACTATTGATGATGATGGCGTATTGAGGATGCAGGGCCGAATTTGCGTGCCCAATGTGGATTGGCTTTGGGAGATGATATTGGAGGAGGCCCACAGCTCACGGTATTCCATCCATCCGGGTGCCGTGAAGATGTATTAGGATTTGAGGCAGCACTACTGGTGGAGAAGGATGAAAAAGGATATAGTAGGGTTTGTGGCTCGGTGTCTCAACTGTCAGCAGGTAAAGTACGAGCATCAAGGGCCGGGTGGTGTACTTCAGCGGATGATTATTCCAGAGTGGAAGTGGGAGGGGATTACTATGGATTTTGTGAGTGGTCTCCCTCGGACTTTGAAGAAGTTCGATTCGATTTGGGTGATTGTGGACAGGCTGACCAAGTCCGCGCACTTCATTCCGGTATGTACTACCTATTCTTCGGAGCGGCTAGCAGGGATCTTTATTCGGGAGATTATCCGACTGCATGGGGTTCCAGTGTCTATTATCTCAGATAGGGGTACTCAGTTCACTTCTCAGTTCTGGAGGACATTTTAGCTTGGGTACGCAGGTAGAGTTGAGCACAACATTCCATCCTCAGACGGACGGACAGTCCGAGCGTACTATTCAGATACTGGAGGACATGTTGCGTGCCTGTGTTATTGATTTTGGGGGTTCCTGGGATGAGTTTTTGCTGCTTGTATAGTTTGCCTACAACAACAGTTATTAGTCGAGCATTCAGATGGCTCCGTATGAGGCGTTGTATGGGAGGCGGTGTAGATCTCCTGTTGGATGGTTCGAGCCTCGCGAGGCTAGGTTATTGGGGACAAAGATGGTTCAGGATGCCTTAGAGAAGGTGAAGCTGATTCAGGAGAGGCTTCATACAGCACATTCGCGTCAGAAGAGTTATGCGGACCGGAAGGTTTGGGATGTGTCATATATGGTGGGTGAGAAGGTCTTGCTAAAGGTATCGCCCATGAAGGGTGTTATGCGGGTTGGGAAGAAAGGGAAGCTGAGTCCGCGGTTTATTGGGCCTTTTGAGGTACTTAGGAGGATTGGGGAGGTGGCTTATGAGCTTGGCTTGTCATCCAGCTTGTCGGGCGTGCATCTGGTGTTTCATGTATCTATACTCCGGAAGTATGTTGGGGACCCGTCCCATGTTTTGGACTTCAATACTGTTCAGTTAGATGATGATTTGACCTATGATGTGGAGCGAGTGGCTATTTTGGGTCGTCAGGTTTGAAAATTGATATCAAAGGATATAGCTTCAATAATGGTGCAGTGGAGAGGTCAGCCCGCGGAGGAGGCTACTTGGGAGACCGAGGGGGAGATGCGGAGCAGATATCCTCACCTGTTTTTGGTTCCAGGTATGTTTCTTGACCCGCTCGAGGACGAGCGTTTGTTTTAGTTGGGGAAGATGTGACGACGTGAGTTACCGCCCCCTTTCCCCCATTTTATGCTTCTTCATGTGTCTTTATCGGTATTCGGTGTGTTAGAGTTAATTCGGATTGGTCTTGGAAGGAAATGAGACACTTCGTCTCTTTAAGGAAGGTTTGGTTTGGAAAAGTCAACCGGATGTTGACTTATGAGTTAGAGAGTTTGGATGTGATTTCCGGTTATTCGATTAGCTTCGGGGGATGATTTGTGACTTAGGAGTGTGATCAGAATTGATTTTGGAGGTCCGGTGTAGAATTAGGCTTGAATTGGCAAGTTAGTATTTTGGAGAATTCTGGTTGATAGGTGAGATTTTGATCCGAGGGTCGGAATAGAATTCTGAGAGTTGTTGTAGCTTCGTTAGGTGATTTTGGATGTCTGTGCAAAATTTCAGGTCACTCGGAGGTGTTTTGGTCGGGTTTTTGATCAAATGCGTATTTCGGAAGTTTTTGAGAAACTTAGGCTTGAATTCGGTGAGAATTGATGATTTTAGCGTTGTTAGATGTGTTTTGATGATTGGAACAAGTTTGAATGATGTTATAGGATGTGTTTGTGCTTTTGGTTGAGGTCCCGGGGGGCCTCGGGGTGATTTCGGATGGCTAAACGGGAAGATTTGAACTTAGAATTGCAGCAGAAATATGCAGCAGATGTGCAGGCCAAGTTTTGCCTTCGCGTTCACGAGTGGTCCATCGCATTCGTGGAAGGCTATTTTTTGGAACATCGCATTCGCGAGTATAGCTTCGTGTTCGCATAGAAGCGGCCTGGGGTCCTGCCGAGTTTATTCATCGCGTTCGCGACCATGAGGTCCGCGTTCGCGTAGGAGGAGCAGCCTGTGCATCGCGTTCGCGGTCAATGGGACGCGTTCGCGTAGTGGAGCCCGCTGAAGCCTCGCGTTCGGGGGATGGACACTGCGTTCGTGAAGGGTTAATTTGTTCAGAGATATTTTTGGGCATCGCGAACACGAGAAGGCTTTCGCGTTCGCGTAGAAGGAACTGGCACTTGGGCAGAAGGGTTTTATATTATTTCATCCGCGAAGCTTAGTCCATTTCCTCCATTTTTTAGTAACCTTGAGAGATTTTGACGAGGATTAAAGAGGTTTTCGAGTGGGAATCGATTGGAGGTGAGTCTTATGGCCTAGAATATCATTTAATTGTGGATTCAACACTTAAATTCATGGAAATTTGGTTAAAAAGGGAAGAATTAGGGCTTGACTTTTTGAATGAAAATTTGGGGTTTGAGGGAGCATTTGAGCTCGGATTTTGGTAAATTTGATATGTATAGACTCGTGGCGAGATAAGGAATCCGGTGATGTTAATTTTTTTATTTTTCGAGAAGTGGACCCGGGGCTCGGGTTTTGCAAATTTCATGAATTTTGATATTTTTCGAGTCTTTTAGATTGGGTTATGTTCCCTTATCCTATTGTAACGTATTCGTTGTGGTTTTGGCCAGATTCGACGCGCGAGGAGGTCGATTTGAGAGGAAAGGGCATAGTGAGCTAGACTTTTGGCCGGCTAGAGGTGAGTAATGATTTTAAATGATGTCCTGAAGGTTTGAAACCCTGGATTTGCACAACATAGTGCTATGTTCAGATGAGACACGCGTTCAATGACGAGCGCGGGGTCATTTGCTATTGGGGATTGTGACTTGGTCCAGCCCGGTTGATACTTTACCTCGTATTCGACTATGACTTGTTGTTTTTTTCACTATGACTTGGGCTTATTGCCATACTTGAGGCTTATTGCCGACTGTTTGAAATCCTTTGTGAGCTATCATCACTATTTCCTCACTATTTGAAATATGATTTGAACTCAGTCCAATGGAATTACACTGTTTCATGAACTCAGCTATATTTTTACTCAACTTTGAGATTTAAATGATATTTGAACTAGTGTTTGAGCTGAGCATTTTCGTTTTTCTGATGCCCAAGGGGCTTATGATTATTTTTGGACTGTTTGAGGTCAAGGGCCATATGTGAGGATATGTTGAGTGATGTGAGGAGACTTTTAGGCCTTGAACGATATGTGAGGAGGCTTTCAGGCCTCGAGTGTAGTGTGAGAAGGCTTTTAGGCCTTATGTTGATATGTACAGGCTTTCAGGCCTTATGATGATATAGCGCTTGGGCTGTAGGAGCCCCTCCAGAGTCTGCACCCCCACAGTGAGCGCGAGTACCCATGTGATTTGAGAGTGAGCCCGAGGGGCTGATGTTGTACTGTGTGACTAATATTGAGCCTGTGGGGCTGATACTGTACTGAGAGCTTGATATCGAGCCCGAGGGGCAGGTTTCTGATTGTTGCTTACTTGTGGAAAATATTTTCCTTTAACTGTTTTAAAAGAGAATTATTTGATATTTTACTGTTTTAATGCTTAACTGATTTTACTGCTTGCGATAGCGTTAATTGTGCCTTCATGAGATTTCATGCTTTCAGTCATTATTTATTTTTATTACTCACTGGGTCGGAGTAATCACATTACTCCCTGCACCGTGTGTGCAGATACAGGCCGAGCAGAGTTCGATCTTGAGCGCTGATTCCTTCCAGACCAAGCGGACTAGGAGTGACGAGGTAGTTGTTGACGTCCGCAGCCCCATTTTCTCCCTTATCTTCTGTTATTTACATTATCTTTAGACTTTGTTCCTAGTCCCAGACTTGTAGAATTCTAGTAAACTCTGTAGTAGCTCGTGACTTGTGACACCCCGATTTCGGGCTGTGTCGGGATGGTTCCCTATTTTATCACTTTTCTTCCGAACTTCTGATAATTTTATTAATGTTTTAGACTTATTCGTGCTAAATAACTATTAATGAGGTGTTGATGTTCTGTTGGCTGGCCTTGTCTTTACGAGAGGTGCCATCACGACCGTGTTTGGGAATTGGGTTGTGACATATGCTAACGATTATATTTAATAATAACATGATGTTTATAAATGTGCTTTGTAATGATTTATGATAATGATGCATTTCAGTAATGACATTAAAAACATGACCATCTAGGTCAAAATAAATTAATGAAAAGCATGCGAATATGTGCTAAAGTGTTCTGTTGTTCAGGTGGACAACCTTAATATCCTATTAGGAGTGGACAACCTTGTGTCCATTTAATCAAGCGGACAACCTAATGTCCTGTTAATCAGGTGGACTACCTCATGTCTTATTATCAGGCGGACTACCTTATGTCCTATTAATCAGGCGGACTACCTCATGTCCTATTATCAGGCGAACAACCTCATGTCCTATTAATCAGGCGGAAGACCTCATGTCCTATTAATTAGGCAGACTACCTTATGTCCTATTATCAGGCGGACAACCTTATGTCCTATTATTAGGCGGATGACCTCATGTCCAATTAATTAGGCGGACTACCTTCTGTCCTATTATCAGGCGGACGACCTCGTGTGCTGTTAATCAGGCGGACGACCTCATGTCCTATTAATTAGGCGGACTACCTTATGTCCTATTAATCATGAGGACTACCTTATGTACTATTAATCAGGCGGATGACCTCATTTCCTATTAATTAGGCGGACTTCCATATGTCCTATTATTTGGCGGACAACCTCATGTCCTATTAATTAGGCGGACTACCTTATGTCCTATTATCAGGTAGATGACCTTTTTATCCTATTATTAGGTGGACGAACCTAGATGCATGGCTATTGATTTGCAATTTCAAATATCGGTGCGGTGAAGAAGCTTGGTACGATGCTTGATTTATAGTCTTGGAATTCGTAATGCGGTGTAAAGAGCTTGGTATAATTTCTTTGAAGTAGCACATATTGATAGTGCAATGCAGAGAGCTTGGCGTGACATTTTTGCAATAGCGAATGGTGCAGTCCAGAGCACTTGATGCAATGCCTTTGTAGTAAAGAAATTCCTGGTGCAATGCTAACAGTTGTTGGATCTTCATACCTAAGTTTTGCTATTAATAAATTCTTGCACTCAAAGAAAAATTATAAGTTTCAAAGTTTAATTTGCGCTTGCTTGGATTCATCCTTTGCTTTGCGACTTTTTACTTGATCCTGAGCTTTGCGATAGCATGTAATGTTCGAGAATAGCGAAAATATGCCCCTGTATTTCCCAAAGAAAAATTCGTTAGTATAAAATAAAGTGGTTGCCTTGCATTGAACGTCAAAGTTTGGCTTTGAATCTACAACTTGTTGCCATGGCATTCTGGAATTTGCTGTTGTGCTTGTACTAAATATGTAGCTCGAGATTTCATTTTATGCTTTGCCGAATGATGAGGATCCTTCTGCAAAATCTGCCCCGATTTTGGCTTTTGGACTAAATAGGATTTTTATTATGATAAGACCGAACCCATAAGGCTACCTACGTATCCTCTCTTAAACGGGAATCAGGACTGAATGTAGTTCATTTACAAAAGTAAGGCATGATTACAAAATATAGCAACTTATAGAGTGATAGCAGCAAAATGATAATGCCAACAAGGTAGGAAAAACTAGTATTTCCCTTTGTTCAGACGACGTTTCTTCTTTGGATGCCCAACCACGCTTGGTGTACTGCTTGTGTTGCTGCTAGTTGCATTTGACATGTTTGTTCCAACTGGTAGGTGCACTCGCAATTTGTTAGCATCAATCATATTCTGAATTTTATGTTTTAATACTAGGCATTCTTCTGTATCATGGCCTTAAGCGTTTGAATGATAAGCACAATATTTGGAAGGGTCGAATAATTGATGCGAAGTCTGAAAATCCTTCCTTTTCTTTGTTGTATAATTCCTGAGGCATTCAATCAAGCGAATATGCTAGAGATTGATTCAGTCAAAGGCGTGAAGTTGCGGGGCTTCTTTTTCTTTAATTGGCGAGAAGTGACTTGTGCTTGATGATGTTGATGTTGAATGCTTTGTTGGCGAGAAGGCTAGAGATGCATGTTACGGGCATTAGGGATGGCATGATTTTGCAAGAGCTCGTGATCATGATGGCATTGCGGTTGATGCATAGTCATGGTAACTGAGGCATTTTCATTCTTTTTACCTTTCCAACTTTCTAGCATCTCTGGTTATAAAGCATGATTGATAGTTTGCATGCTAACCTTTCCTTCTTTGATGCTGCTTTCTAGGAAGTCCCCAACTCTAATCAAGTCTGAGAAATTACGCACGTTCGCAGTAGCCAACTTTTCATAAAATATGCCATTTTGAATGTCAATGAAAATTGAGATCAACTCTTTCTCGGATTCAAAAGGGTGCACCTTCGAAGCTTCAACTCTCCACCGGATAGCATAATCCTCAAAAGATTCATGTGGCATTTTATCTATTTTGTATAGGCTATGCATGTCTGGATCAGCTCCAAGGTTGAACTTATATTGCTTTACAAATCGTGAGCCATATCATCCCATGTGTGCCATTTGCTAAAATCTTGCTTTGTGTACCAAACAAGTGCAGGTCCTGATAAGCTTTGAATAAATAATTTCATCCGAATGGACTCGTTGTGTCCTACGCCAATTAACCTGCTACAATAGTCTTTCAAATGAGCATTGGGATTTCCCTTCTCGTTGAAAGTATTAAATTTTGGCACCTGGTACCCTGGTGGGAGTTCCATATCTGGCTGTAGGCATAAGTCTTCATATCGTAGAATTTGATAATTTCTTGAATGCAATTCTTCTTCAATGGCTTTCTTCAAATCACGGAGTTCTTTTTACAAATTTTCACGGCTAATCTGATGTGTTGATTTTTCAAGTCTCTTATACAAGCATACAACTAGTTGGTTTTGCTTGTCCTCCTCAAATGGAGTTGTGATTGTAGGAAGTTGGGTATTAGGAATCATCTTGACTTGACTGGGATTGCAGGTTATTGGCATTTGTGGAGAGATTGTATAAGTAGGAGTTGGGTAAGGAGATATGGTTAAGCAAATATTTTGGGTGGAGCTTGAGGCGGAGGTTGTATTTGGAAGAAGACTGAAAATGCTTCCCAAATTGACCAACACTTTCCTTTGCACCACATTCGCCTTGGTGCGATCGTTCTGTGATTGCAATAGTCCCATACGGGTACTGAATTCTTCAAAATGGTCTGCCATTATAGCCCGTCCTTTATGCAGATTCGCAGCCAAAACAATATTCAATGCTAGGCAACCTTTAAAGGAAAAATAAAACTTTACAAAATAAAGTAAAGTGTTAGCGTATTTATTATAATCAAATAAATATACAAAGTAATAAAGTGTGTAATTAGATAGATTAATTCAAAATATGGTTAAGAATGAGCCTTCAACTAGAAAAAATAGCCTAAGTTGCAAAATGGATGGACGAGAATGGCTTGTTATCTAGACTTGGGCATTAAATGATTCTAACTTTATTTTTAGCATTGGCAAATTATAAAGTTGTCGAGGCCTGGAATATGGTATCAACCATTTTGAGACTTATGGGATGGTTCCTCGACTAACATGCCAAGACTTGAAAATGGCAGATACGGGAAGATTAATCTCGGCAACTCGAAAAAATACGATATGAACATTTGAATTGAATAGGTAAAAATTTTAGAATAATTTAACGATGCAAATTGACCAAATAGTAGCCTTCTATTGCTCGGTAGATTGCGCAAGTTTGGACATCTACCAATTTGTAAATGAGAGTTGGCACGAAGGTTGAAATTCTAAAACATAGGTAGAATGCTAAATAAATTTTAAAAAAATAGAGCTATGAGTTAAGTATTCTATATTGTTGGAGATAGAAGTTTATGCTTGTGTGTAAAAGACATGAAAGAATTGAAGGTGTAAAACATTATGTAAGGCACGAGTTACAATATATTTTATTTAAAAAATATGTAACCGTATTTTTAAGAAAAGGACGCAAATAAAATAACTCAAAAATTAGACGGGCAAAATATTTCACCTAATTACAAAGATTAGGCTAGTTTTTAAATAAATAGGAATGATATCTTGATATAGTGAGTAAGATGTTCGTTGTTGTTTAAGGAAAATCCTTAAGTCTAGTTGAATTCATGAAAATCGAGGGATTTCAATATCTAAGAATGGCGATAAATTAAGCTTATTTGATAAGAATTAAAGGGCAAAATATTCTAAATAAGAATCATGCTCAAAAAATAAAATGATATCTTAATTGGACACTAAGTATGAGAATTGACCTAAGAGAAATATGGGTCTAAGTAAGCAAGCTGGATAATGATGGTGCTCTAAAGTCGTTAAAGAACGCTAAGAGCGGTATGATGGTGATTATTATTATTATTATTAATAAGTCAAGAGGATGATATAAAAATAAAAAATATGTAAACAAATAGAGTATATATTTAAATAAAAAAGTAAGCAAGTTGGATAATAAATATTTTCATCTTCTGAAAAATAACAAAATGTCAGTAAAAATAATAAAGTCAAGTAAGCAACATAGCAAATAAGCGACGTAGCAAGTAAAGCATGTGACAGATTCCAAAGCATAACAAATAATTGTGCATCCTAATATGCAGGGGGCCTTTTTGTGCCAGAGGTAGGCCTAACGTGTATTGAAGAATAAATATGCTATTATGTGTCATTCCATAACTTTAAATTAATTAAGAAATTCTATTTATTTTTTTTAAAATAATAAAATAATAATAATAAAGTACATGAATTGATTAAACCCTTTTATCTTGTAATAGAAAATCAAAATAAAGTGTAATAAAAGATATATTCTTCATGTTTAAACTTCTCCTTGTTACGCTCGATTATGCCATTTGAAAATTTTCATACCTATCATCGAAAAATTAGTCAAGCTCCATTACTTAGGATTTAATATAATTTAGACCAAATGGTCCACATAATTAGCATATTCACCCTTCAAATAATGCACATATATGTAATAAGGTGTCACTTGGGGTTGAAAACCCACTTGGACATTTAGGTAAGGTTAACTAATGGATTTAATACAACTCGGGTATTAAATCACCTAAGGTTAAAATGATGCATGCTCTTAAATGGGTTTTGGTTTAGCTCTATCTTAGGTTGACTAAGAGTGGGTTTACTAGATTGGTCTGCTCCCAAGTTGTCACGACCCAAAATCCACTAAGAGCCGTGATGGCGCCGGACACTGCTGTCAGGCAAACCAACCAAATTACTTTATCCAAATCTCGTTTTAATACTTTTTAAAATCCAGGAATTTCCTTCAAATTTAGCAATTTTTAAAAGATAATAGTCTCAAATCGAATTTAAATGGTAAGCAGTTAATATAAAATACTTCAAACCATCCCAGAACCCGGTGTCATAAGTGCATGAGCATCTATTGACAAGGAAATAAAATACAGCCTCCGTCCGAAATACAGTGGACAGGAAGTAAATTCAGTATACTGGAAGGGACTGCTCTAGCTGCGACCGTCTCGAATAATGCAGCTCACCTAGTCCCAGAATCATCCGTGCTGCTACGCTCAGTAGACCACTAGAGATACATATACCTGTGCAACAAAAATGCACAGAAGTGTAGCATGAGTACGTAAACAATGTCTACTCAATGAGTATCCCGCCTAATCTCGAAGAAGTAGAGACGAGAGGTCGACTTCAACACTTGCTAGAGGTTAAATAAAAATATACTAAAATGTGAGAAAATCATGAATTATATAGTAGTTCTAACTTACGAAGTCGGAAAACTGGTAAACACCTTTAACAAATAATAAAGGATTTTCAAGATTTACTAATTTTCCTAGGTTTTCCACCAAAACCTTAAATTTATACTAATTTGAATGCTCAAATCCATACTTAGTTGATGTATTTAACTCAAAATAGGTGGGAGTGACTTAACTTGACGTTGATGACGAAAATACCCTCTTGAAGCTCCCCAAAGATCGCCCAAGCAATGAAAAATATGAGAGAAAATGGCCAAATCCCGATTTTAAAACAACCCCTCTGCCTCCAGCTACTTCTGCTTCTGCGGTCCCGCTTTTGCGGACCATCAGCCGCTTCTGCGGCTTCCACTAGGCCTCCCATTTTCGCTTCTGCGTTCCCCTTCCTGCAGATGCGGTTCCGCTCCTGCGGAACCTTGACCGCATCTGCGGTCCACGAGCCCCTAGCAAAATTCGCTTCTGCGATGCCTCTACTGCAGGTGCGGTCCCGTATCTGCGAAAATATGACCGTATCTGCGACCCTTTCTCTTCTATCCCAACACCGCTTCTGCGGTTGAAGTGCCGCATCTGCGATCCAAAAACCTCAAATGCGGTTACGACAGCAACCAGCAAGCCTCAACCTTCCAAAATTTCCATTTTCGATTCGTTAACCTCCCGGAATCCACCCGAGGCCCCCGGGACCTCAACCAAACCTGCCAACCAATCCCAAAACATGCTACGGACTTGATCGAGGCCTCAAATCACATCAAATAACGCTAAAATCATGAATCAACCTCCAATCCAAGCTTTATGAACTTTCGAATTTCCAACTTCTACTTTCGATGCTTAAACAAATCAAATCACGTCCGATTGACCTCAAGTTTTGCACACAAGTCATATTCGACATTGCGGACCTACTCCATCTTTTGGAATCGAATTTCGACCCCGATATCAAAAGGTCAAATTCCAGTCAAACCTCTCAAAATCCTCCGAATTCTATCTTTAGCCAAATGGTTCCAAGATGCCTATGGACCTCCGAATTCACTTTCGATCGCGCTCCTAACTCCAGAATCACCATACGGAGCTCTTCCCAGACTCGGAATCCCAAACGGACATCGATATCACTGAAATCCACTTCAACCCAAACTTATGAAATTTCTTCCAAAATACTAACTTCCACAATAGGCGCCAAAATGCTCCCGGGTCATCCAAGACCTGGTCCGGGCATACGCCCGAGTCCGAGATCATCATACGAACCTGCTGGAACCTTTAGATCCTGATTATGAGGTCGTTTACTCAAAATTCCAGTCCTAGTTAATTCTTTTAACTTTAAGCTTCCGAAATGAGAATTCTCTTTCCAAATCGACTTTGAACTTCCCGAAACTTAATTCCGACCATGCGTACAAGTCATAATACCTGAAATGAAGCTGTTCATGGCCTTAAACCGCTGAATGACGCTCTAGAACTCAAAACGACCGGTCAGGTCGTTACATTCTCTCCCACTTAAACATACGTTCGTCCTCGAACGTGCTGAGAACTACACTGGAGTAGCCTAAAATCACTGTTCAGCTTCTCAATGACCTTCCCGTGCTACCACAACGTAGTTGAGCACATTAGCTCGATAAATTCTGAAGATATTTCCTTTTATTCAACCAAATAGGCCTTAGAGCCCAATTCCAACATCCGGAATTCTATGCCAGACCTGTTTCCAACATACGATCACCATATCAATAACTACACGCAGCACCAAAACATGACTGCATACCTTAGCTGAATTCACACCTAGCATCACTTTACCCACCGGACCACAATAACATTTTCTGATAAACTTAGTCAAAATTCCACGAATCTGATGCTCCCATTGCACCCCATGACATATACAGGTCTTACTCTAACCCTTACAATGCCGCCACAACGGAAGAGATGTGCAGAAATTCATAATCAACTACCGAGTCAACCACTCATTGAGTCTATACTTTTGACAAGAAACATTACCACATTCTGAACCAAATAATGATCTTTGCTCCTTAACATATTCCATACAGTCAGATTGCACTTATCCCGAATCCAATAACCTCGTCTCACTCAGTACGAACTGCTCATGCAGTAAGCCACTCCAGACATAATCAAAAGTCTCATATGATGTCACAATGTGCCAATAGGCTACCAATTAAAATGTGATACAAAATGAACTCTGAAAAGGAATTTCAATTACCCCGCTCGCGAATAATACATGCGACGCGGGCGCACAGCTAATATGAGCTTCCTTCAGAAAATAGAAAATAGAACACAATAAACAGATATGGGGAACTGTACTGAACATCACACTGTTGCGGTGCGCAACCCGATCCGAGCAATCATAACCATGGCGGCGTGCCACCCGATCCACAAAATATAGCCATGGCGGCATGCCACCTGATCCAAATAACATACCCATGGCGGCGTGCCACCCGATCCACACATGGAACTCACATAAGAAGATACACATCGAGCTGAATTTGCTCATTACAACAAAATACCGAATATCGGTCATAAGCATGCTAAGTGCATAATAACATCCCTGAGTGAACATATAGCGTTATAAGCTACAAAACTCGAGCACCCCTGAGGTGCGATATACAATCTGAATCTCAAGAGCCAATTTGCTCATATAACATCATTTTTTTTACGCGGATCCTCATCACATAAGCAATTCACCAGGCCGTCTCACAACTCGCACGAAGCAATATGTCATTACATGAAATAGCTGACAACGAAATAACACCCCGACTCCCTTCCATAAGGAGCGTATTGCTGAGATGAACACATCTGGCCTGATATAAAGCCCTTGTTCACATTTAAATCAATCCACAAATCTCAAGCCGATTTCTAATTGCACCAACTAGGCTAATAACATTTCAAAGGTCCATAATAACTCCCCTTTTCTCATAACACATAAGAACAACCCTCATAACCGGAGCGAACCTCCACAGTTCATAACCCAATAAACAGAGTGCCCTCTAGGAATAAATTCTCAAATTAATAATATTACCACAACCCTCATACTTGGTTCAAATCTTTAATCAATCAAGTGACTACCTGCTACACTTATACAATCTTCCTGTGGGACACACTCCCACAACCTACCATAACAAATAACTGGGTCGTGCCTCCAAACCACCGGCCGCACTAATGCTGAAAAGCAATCAAGAATCATTAACCAGGATGCAAAGCCTTTTTCACAAAACACCGATCTCAGGTGACGCTGAAGACAAAACCAACTTACCTTAAATATCGAAACTCCTTTCCTGCTCATCTGAGCTCGTAACATCCCTGTCCACACCAAATTGTTACCTTGATCTCCACTTTAAATTCCATACCACTCACTTCACCCAACATGCCAACATACGATAGAACATGCTTTCCATCGTAGCTCCGGAACCACTATTAGGTTAACACCTCATCATATAAAACTTTTTGCTTAACTCACTTCAGGAGAACCATAGCAGCACATAGATGAATTCTCATGGCCGTAGAATATGCAAACATCTAGATAGTGGTCTAAGGCACCACAGCCCTTTCGGAACCCGCTTCCACATAACAAGCCATAACAGAAGAATGCTCCTGAATAATATCAATTACGGCGGCTGACAAGCCTCATACGCACCGTCACAAATCACTTGCATAACTTGATCACACGGAAGGAACTGATCTCCACCACCAATACGCCAACTCGATCATGGCTAGCCAATCTTTCTTCGTCCAATTTATCCTTGATTGCCATCGAAACAATAATAGCTCCATCCAACACTTACCATACTCTATCCACACTCAACCCGAGTAATCTTGAACCGTGAGACCATGCTGTCTCAACTCCCACCAACTATTTTCAAACCTCCCAATTCTACATCGCAAGCCAAAACATCAAAGAACATTCTGTACCTCTTCTCATAGGCTGTTAACAAGCTTTATTCTTACCCGTAACCATACGCCCAAAATCATTAGGCATCACACCTCATCTTGTGAATTTACCATTACCGCTGTTGAGAGCCACCCGCTCTGACTTGGCCCCGAATATAATCAACTCCATGAGTCTTCCATCACATGAATACCCCCTTGGCGAAGAACCTACCGAATCACTTCCCTTGGAACCCGCAACTATACAAAACAAAATCCTGAATCTCCCTCCAAGTCTGAACATGGGCCAATAAGGCCAATGATAGCCCACCTTTAATACTTCCTTTGCTTAAATTACCACTTATGGTCCTTTTCCGTAGCTAAAATAGCCCATCGATATGCTAATAGCCAAAAATCTCGCAAGTAGTTAACCATGCAACCCAATCATAAGCGGTGGGACTCTCCTGCTTAGCATGAAGCCATCATTTCACAAATCTGGAATTCACCCGTCCTCATTATCTCTTATTGACATAACCTCGCGCAGTCAACTGCCAAAGTTCTCGAAATCTTTCTGTAAAACCCCTTCTTATATTCTGACTCATCAAACACATTTCCACAACCGATCTTTTTGTTATATAACCGATAGAATTATTCGCAGAAGCCTCACCAACCACACGACCGTTAATCTGCTCACTTGGGTAACCCACCTATAAAAGCTCTCCCCGGCATCTTCCAACGCTACTGCACGGGGTACAATCATTATGGCATCAATAATACATCCTGAGTCTGAGCTCACTCTCCAGCTGCACAGGTCCATTTACCCATCGTGGACACCATTTAAATATGCGGAAACAACCTTCTAATTCGAAGTTATGCTGCATCCTTCTTTCTTTTATGCAGCTCCTTTCGTTATATCAAATCTCCTACCGCATAATAGCCCATACTTCAAATTAAATCCATAGACCCCAATCATCAATCACTAACATTGTCAATCACTCCAAACTCTCCTTAAGGCACGTGGTCATCCCACTGCAAAGCCCATATGCAATTCCGCCACTCTCCCACTTTGGCGGAACTCATCCCCTTTATTGACTACTCGACCTTCGCTTCATATACCTAACCTTTTTAAAATTTTGAATACCGCGTGACGCTTCCCACATGTCCTTCCTCGTCCCTTGATATTCAGTGCCTTCCTTAAATAAAATCTAATTTCGTGGCACTTGAACCAACAATTGCTGCTAACTTTAAACCTTTCTGAAGGTCATCTTTATCGAACCGTCGACATTAGAAATACTGATTCAATCCTGAACCACCGTACCTTGCGATATCCAACAGTTGCATCTCCAATACTATGTCGCAATATCTTGCCCCAAAGGCAAATTGTAGCAGATCATAACACCGACAAACTTAGTACGTTCAATTAGGGCGACGACACCCCATCATAGAAGAAAGCTCCACCATGCTTGCAAATACCATGTCTCATTACTTCCACCAGCCCACACCTGACCATCCTTAGTCCGATTGCCTTTCCCCTCTCGGGAATAAAATACTGAATCTCTTGATTATGCACTGAGTAAACCTCCCTTCAAGTCATTCACTGCCCCAATACATAGGCAAACTTCATACCATCATAACAATACTGCGGAACAATTGTTCATAAGCATCGTGGCAACTTGTGCCTAGCCCCAGAGCCCACAAAAGTACCGTTACTGGGTTGAAACAATTAAATATTCTTCCATAAAGCGACGATAATAATCCAATCAGCTATACCAGGAGAAACATCCTGTATTACATCTGTAGTACCATTACGGTTCTTAAATTTTTTATTTACAACAAGCGGTTCGCGTCGCGTAAGATTGAGTAGGAAAGAAACGAAGGCATAAGTCTCACAAGAAATCAAATCGCACAACAAGGAATCAAGAAGGGAAGTACTCCTAACAGTCCTGCAGCCCCCGAAGGATAAGTACAAACGTCTCCGTACCGATCCGTGGGACTCTACTAGACTTGCACATGACTCGTGAGACCCTAGGAACCTAGTGCTCTGATACCATATTGTCACGACCCAAAATCCACTAAGGGTCGTGATGGCGCCGGACACTGCTGTAAGGCAAGCCAACCAAATTACTTTATCCAAATCTCGTTTTAATACTTTTTAAAATCCAGGAATTTCCTTCAAATTTAGAAATTTTTAAAAGATAATAGTCTCAAATCGAATTCAAATGGTAAGCAGTTAATATAAAATACGTCAAACCATCCCAGAACCTGGTGTCACAAGTGCATGAGCATCTACTGACAAGGAAATAAAATACAGCCTCCGTCCGAAATACAGTGGACAGGAAGTAAATTCAGTATACTAGAAGGGACTGCTCTAGCTGCGACCGTCTCGAATAATGCAGCTCACCTAGTCCCAGAATCATCCGTGCTGCTACGCCCAGTAGACCACTAGAGATACATATACCTGTGCAACAAAAATGCACAGAAGTGTAGCATGAGTACGTAAACAATGTCTACTCAATGAGTATCCCGCCTAATCTCGAAGAAGTAGAGACGAGAGGTCGACTTCAACACTTGCTAGAGGTCAAATAAAAATATACTAAAATGTGAGAAAATCATGGATTTATATAGTAGTTCTAACTCACGAAGTCGGAAAACAGGTAAACACCTTTAACAAATAATAAAGGATTTTCAAGATTTACTAATTTTCCTAGGTTTTCCACCAAAACCTCAAATTTATACTAATTTGAATGCTCAAATCCATACTTAGTTGATGTATTTAACTCAAAATAGGTGGGAGTGACTTACCTTGACATTGATAACGAAAATCCCCTCTTGAAGCTCCCCAAAGATCGCCCAAGCCATGAAAAATATGAGAGAAAATGGCCAAATCCCGATTTTAAAATAACCCCTCTGCCTCCAGCTACTTCCGCTTCTGCGGAAGAAAATCCGCTTCCGCGATCCCGTTTTTACGGACCATCAGCCGCTTCTGCGGCTTCCACTAGGCCTCCCATTTTCGCTTCTGCGTTCCCCTTCCCGCAGATGCGGTCCCGCTCCTGCGGAACCTTGACCGCATCTGCGGTCCACGAGCCCCTGGTAAAATCTGCTTCTGTGATGCCTCTACCGCAGGTGCGGTCCCGCATTTACGGAAATATGACCGCATCTGCGGCCCTTTCTCTTCTAGTCCAAAACCGCTTCTGCGGTTGAAGTGCCGCATCTGCGGCACCACATCTGCGATCCAAAAACCGCAGATGCGGTTACGACAGCAACCAGCAAGCCTCAGCCTTCCAAAATTTCCATTTTAGATCCGTTAACCACCTGGAATCCACCTGAGGTCCTCGAGACCTCAACCAAACCTACCAACCATTCCCAAAACACGCTACGGACTTGCTCGAGGCCTCAAATCACATCAAATAACGCTAAAATCATGAATCAACCTCCAATCCAAGCTTTATGAACTTTCGAATTTCCAACTTCTACTTTCGATGCTTAAACATATCAAATTACGTCCGATTGACCTCAAATTTTGCACACAAGTCATATTCGACATTGCGGACCTACTGCAGCTTTCAGAATCAGATTCCGACCCCGATATCAAAAGGTCAACCTCCAGTCAAACCTCTCAAAATCCTTCGAATTCTATCTTTAGCCAAATGGTTCCAAGATGACCTACGGACCTCCGAATTCACTTTCGATCGCGCTCCCAACTCCAGAATCACCATACGGAGCTATTCCCAGACTCGGAATCCCAAATGGACATCGATATCACTGAAATGAACTTCAACCAAAACTTATAAAATTTCTTCCAAAATGCTAACTTCCACAATAGGCGCCAAAACGCTCCCGAGTCATCCAAGACTCGGTCCATGCATACGTTTGAGTCCAAAATCATCATACGAACCTGCTGGAACCTTCAGATCCTGATTCTAAGGTCGTTTACTCAAAATTCCAATCCTAGTTAATTCTTTCAACTTTAAGCTTCCGAAATGAGAATTCTCTTTCCAAATCGACTCTGAACTTCCCGAAACTTAATTCCGACCATATGTACAAGTCATAATACCTGAAATGAAGATGCTCATGGCCCCAAACTGCTGAACGACGCGCTAGAGCTCAAAACGACCGGTCAGGTCGTTACATAAGTGGACAACTTGAGAGTGGAAAGCACATGACTGTCGACTGCACCGCTGATCGACTTACCCATGAACTTCCCCTAAAGGGTGTTATTAGTAGTGCGCGGCCACAAATCGTGTAACTGTTAGGTGTGTGCTTTGTATGAATTTTCCAGAAGTGGAGGAAGTGAAACGAAATGACAATTTATATAGCAATAAGTATAGATAAACAATTCATATAAAATAATTTATCACATAAGGCAATTCAGATAGGCATCATAAACAAAAACAAACAAACAAATCAAATTTATTAATAACCTAAGCTTGTTATGATTTAGAACCTTTGATCCCCAGCAAAGTCGCCATGTTGTTATACCTATTTTTAACACGGGTCAAATTTAGAGTATAACATATTGGTAATTCTGAAGGTTTAATTAATTAAAGAGAGTCTCCACCTAATTATGTTAAGGGTGAATTAGGACACCAATTTTAGCTAAATAATGTCTGAAATTAACTCAATTCTATGGTTTGCTTAAACTTAGAAATTCTATGTAAGGGTTCTAATTAATCCTATAGGGAAGGTTATTAAGTCACCCTATATGATCCGCTAATTACGGTTAACCGGCCAAACTTAGGTTGTTAATTAATAAGTAAAAATTGAAAGTTGTCACATCAGATTAAAGAAAATTTATCGTTTTACGAAACGAAGAGAACTTATTGTCAGAGAAAAGTTTTATGGAAAACAAAAGATTTTATTTATTTTAAATAATATTTAACTCAAATTTTGTATATAAAAAAATCTGAATGTCAAGTGCTAAGAAACTTGGTTTAAGACTGTTTACAAATGATGCCTCCTAAATCTAATATCTTGTACAAAAATTAGTATAGCAAATTATTTTAAAACTTTTGACTTTAAAATCTTTAAAGTAGAAGTTTTATAAATAATAAGCACTTTATTAATAATTAGACTGGAGATACTATGTGATTTAATGAGGCATAGCTATTTAATCCTATGTCAATAATAAGCTCCAACCAAAATCTCAAAATAGAGATAAACCTCAAAACACATAAATAAAGAGTAAGATACAATGAAATGACAAAAGAAATAAAAGGACGCCATAGGCGCCCCCAAGCGTTTCGCTTGTTTTCTTGCTATCTGCCACACTCTATGTAAGACGGTATGGGATGCGATGACTCCATGCTCGGTTGGTGTTGAGTCTCGAGTGGGACTCCGATTTTGCTCCAAGTGTTCATGCAAATAATAAGAGAAATAAAGAATTAGAGAAATTGTGACGATCCAAAGAGTCATCACCTATTTTCTTATTCATTACGTGCTCCCGAGGCCTTGAAAACCTCAATTTTAGTCACCTCGATTTACGTGCACAGTTCGGGCACGTAGCCGCAAAACTTAAATGTGAAATTCTGTGAAAAATGCTAAATTTTGATATTAAAATAAATAAATTTGACTTTGGTCAACTTTTTGGGTAAACGGACTTGGACCCGTGATTTGACGCTCCCGGAGGGTCCGTTGGAAAATATGGGACTTGGGCATATGCCCGGAATCGAATTCCGAGGTCCCAAGCCTGAGAAATGAATTTTTGTGTGAAATTGTTTTCTAGAAATAAATAAGGAAATTGGAAATGAAATCTGATTAAAAGACTATGGAATCGGGCCCGTATTTTGGTTCCGACGCCCGGTACAAGTCTTATATATGATTTAAGCGCTTTCTGTAAAGTTCTATTGAAATCGGACGTCGTTGGACGTGTTTCGGACTTAAAAGTCTATATTTGAAAGTTTATGAAGCTTGAAGAAAAACTAGTGATTTTGAGGTTTGATTCATTATTTTTTTATGTTATTTTGGCGATTTGATCGCATGGTTAAGTTCGTAGGATGTTGTTGAGTTAGAGGTATGTGTTTGGTAAGGAGCCCCGAGGGCTCGGGGGGGTTTCAGAGGTGTGTCGGAGTGGTTCCGGACTTAGGAGGATTGCAGGTTTTTTGCTTCAGCAGTTGCAGGTCCTTTCTTCTTCGCGTTCGCGAAGCCTTCATGCGTTCGCGAAGCTTTTGGACTTTCCTTCATCGCGTTCGCACTATTAGCCTTGCGTTTGCATAGACTCATCTAGCCCTGGGGGACTCAGCCTAATTTTCCTCTTCATGCTCGCACTAGCACCATCGCGTTCGCACCATTACCCTCGCGTTCGCGTAGGCCAAATCCCTATACCCCCGTCCTTTTCTCTTCGCGTTCGCATCCTTTCATCGCGAACGCGATGGACTGTTGAGTCAACCCTTCACGAACGCGAAGGCCAAATTTTGCCCAGTTATGTTTTAATTTCCAGAATTAGTGTATTGCGGGATTTTTATAAAAACACACAAGCTCCTTCTTCTCCAAGGTCTTTAGGCGTCCATTGAAGCTCCCTTTCACCAAAACTTCTTGGATTTGATTGAGTTGGAGCCGAATTCGAGAGGGAAAACGGTTGTTGTGGATTGATTTGGTCGTGGAAGTTAAGGTAAGTGCTTGGTTTAACCCTACCTTGAGGGAATATGAGTTGAGTCTTATTTGCTACTTGTTAATTGTCGAGTACGATGTATAGGCATGGTGACGAGTATCTATAAATTGGTGTCTAGCATGACCGTGAGTCCTTATTTTGCGAATAGTTTGGATGTTGTTATGCCTTCCATGCTTAATTGATGACTTCTATATGTTGTAAAGAGCTTGTGAAAGAAATTGTGATCTTTGAACTTCGTGGAGCATTGGCTCGAGTTGAAATACAAATTGTGAAGGTATATGAGATAAGTAAATCCTTGGAGCATTGGCTCAAGTGATAATGTGAACTATGAGATGAAAGTTAAAGAAAGCAAAAGAGTTAATGATATTTTCCCTTGCCGAGACGTTGAAATTATTGATGTTGTACCCTTGCCGGGTTTTTAATTGTTTGTTTGTGTTCCCTTGCCGGGATTTCCATTATTGTTTATTTATTCCCTTGCCCTTGTTTGTGATTGTTGATTGGGTGAGGAAGAGTGTTAAAGCACGAAGGGTAATGCCGTGCATTTTTATTTCTTGTGAGGAAAGAGTGTAAAGAACGAAGGGTGATGCCGTTCACTGTTTGCTTATTGTGAGGAAAAGAGAGTAAAGCATGAAGGGTGATGCCGTGTCACACGATGTACCATTCCGTGCCAATTCTATTGATTATATGTGAGGAAAAGAGAGTAAAGCACGAAGGGTGATGCCGTGCCACACGATGTACCATTCCGTGCCAATTATATTGATTATATGTGAGGAAAGAGAGTAAAATCACGAAAGGTGATGCAGTGCACATTTTACGATATTATTGCTTGGTGAGGATGAGAGTAAAAGAACAAAGGGTGATGCCATGCACTTATTGCAGTTTGCTATGATTTCTTGTTGTTATCAGTTCAAGTGCATTAAATGTCTTATTCCACTATGTCTGTGATCCTTTATGTTGACATTTCCCTTTATCGGGTTACTTGTTATTATTGCACCGAGGTGTCCTTGCGCAATGTTATGTCTTGAATTTATGCCTTAATCGCTACATGTTTATGTGACTTAATTGCTACGCGACATTCAACATATTAATTACTAAACTGCCTAATTGCCCCCTATAATCCATAATTAATTGCTATTTGTCATTATTTGTTTTCCTTAGTGAAATCATAAATTTTGTATACTTGTTGTCTTATGAACTCATATTACGCGTATCACAAGTGATATTGAAATGGGAGCGGGTGGTACGCCTACCACGAGTGATATTGAAATAGGAGCGGGTGGTACGCCTACCACAAGATATTGAGAAATGGGATCGGGTTGCACGCCTGTAACAAGATGAGTTGAACATGAAAGTTGCCTTATCTCTTCATTTACTGCTAGAAGTTAAATTGTAGATGTACGCTTTATTATTACTGAAATTCTATTTCTAACTGTTGCCCCTGAAGCATGCTCCCTTCCCCATCTTAAATTGTTATTTTCTTGCTACGTCTCCGTTGTACTTGTATATATATCTGCACAGGTTTATTTGGTGGTCTGGTCCTAGCCTCGTCACTACTTCGCCGGGGTTAGGCAAGGCACTTACCAGCACATGGGGTCGATTGTGCTAATACTACACTCTGTGCTATTTTGCACAGATCCCTGCTTCGGACAGCAGCAACAGCAGTGTGGGAGCAGGCTTTCTGTCCAGTGAGACCCAAGGTAGCCTTGCAGGCGTTCGCAGGCCCTGACGTCTCCTTTCATCTATATTCCTATTTCTTTCATGTATTTCTGGAGACAGTGTCGAGTTTTTTCGACCGTCTGTGAAACTGTGACACCAGTCTTGAGTAGAGGCTTTTGTTGAGATTTTTCCGCATTTCTATTCAGTTTTATATAATTCTAAGACTTCCGCTTATTATTAAATTTCATTGCTTTTATATTGTTGCCGTTAATCGTTGAAATGGATTAGATCATTAATGGAAAGGTAATTAAATTTGGCTTGCCTAGCTCTCATTAGTAGGCGCTATCACGACTCCCGAGGGTGGAAAATTTGGGTCGTGGAAGAAATTATCTGATTCTTAACAATAGATATTTACAATATTATATAAATCTTCAATTCACTGAAATTAAAAGAAAGAACACCCTAGATGTGAGACGCTCTTATTTCAAATACACATCCTTAGCTAACTCACTTCTCAACCTAAGTATCTAAACAAACATATTAACTATATATGAAGAAAGAGACTTGAGGTAGTGAATTGCATTCCCATACCAATGAGTACCTTGAAATAGTAAGTATTATTTTATATCCACCGTTTACTTTCAAATACTAAGAGAAATACAAGATGTGTGCCACATCTTTTGCATCAAAATTCTTTGTTGTCATTTGAACTCCACAAATAATAGCATTTTTTTCTCACAGATATTGGCATAAATGCTTAAAAATAAGAAAGAAATCAAACTCATTGGAATGCATGCAAGAAAGATTAGGAGATGATTTATTTCAATTTACCTTGTAAAGATTAAGAAATCACTGTTTGCTGTCGACCTTGTCGACATGAAATTAACTGAATAGCTCTAACAATCAGATGCTCATTATGCTATTACTAATAGTTTGGATGTGGGAAAAAAATCCTAATGGTCTGAAAGGATATTTTTGAGTAAGAGCATGGCTGCGTAAATAGTTTCTACATCCTCCAGGTGCTACATTAACACAAAATATTAAAGTTCTAGTTTGGACAAATGAGTAACTTAAGTCACAAATGATAAATCGCAAGAGGAGCGTGTTGACCGCTCCCTAGAGAAGGGGTAATTTTGATTCTTTTCATTCGTGATTTCTCACCTTTCTAAAGAAGCTTTTCGCAGGGGGTGTTTACTTTTAGAACATAATTAATCAAAAGAGCACCTTGCAATAAACTTTAATTAAAATTTGAGTGGTAAGCTAGTTATGACTATTGGCGCCTATGCCATTCAGTTAGGTAAGCGGGCAATTATTATATCCTAAAAGACATGGTTTATGTACATGGAAGATTCTCAGCTCAGATTATACATATGAATTATGATCAGTATGCCTTTTTGAGTGACTCAAAAATAAGAAATAAACTTATCTCACTGCTACCATATGACAGAGAAGTACCGGCATGTGACAAAGAAGACAAGGGTAGAAGAAATGACATTATAAGCCTAAAGCCTAAAGCCTAAGTCACAAACTCACGAGAATGGCATACACAAGTCTGACTTTAGAGTTCAAGTTTAACAAAGTTTAGGTACAACTTACGAACCTCCTATTCAATTAACTTAACTAAGTTGTCACTGCAACATTATTTCTAAACCAAGAATAATAGGAACTTATGACATGGAACATGAAATTTATCCATATAAATATGATTTCTATATAAAAATTTGCTAAATATTTGAGATGCACCAACTTGAAAATGTGACGACCCGACCCGTCGTCTCATGAGTTACCGCTCCGTTTCCCCCCATTTTATGCTTCTTCATGTTTCATTATCAGTATCGGTGTGTTAGAGTTGATTTGGATTGGTTTTGGTAGAAAATGAGACACTTAGTCTCTTTAAGGAAGGCTTGGTTTGAAAAAGTTAACCGGGGGTTGACTTACGAGTTATAGGGCTCGGATGTGATTTTCGGTGATTCGGTTAGCTTTGGGGGATGAATTGTGACTTAGGAGTGTGATCGGAATTGATTTTGGAGGTCTAGTGTAGAATTAGGCTTCAATTGGCGAAGTTAGTATTTCGGCAAATTTTGGTTGATAGGTGAGATTTTGATCCAAGGGTCAGAATGGAATTCCGAAAGTTGCAGTAGCTTCGTTAGGTGATTTGGGATGTGTGTGCAAAATTTCAGTTGATTCGGAAGTGTTTTGGTTGTATTTTTGATCGAATGCGAGTTTCGGAAGATTTGGATGAACTTAGGCTTGAATTTGATGTAATTTGATGATTTTTGTGTTAACTGTGGTGTTTTGATGGTTCGAGCAAGTTTGAATAAGGTATTGGATCATATCGGTGTTTATGGTTGAGGTCCCGGGGGCCTCGTGGTGAATTTTGGATGGCCATCGGGATGAATTTTGGAGTTGTGGAATTTCTGGTTTGCTGGTATCTGGTATTTCTGCATCTGCAGAAAAGGGGCCGCAGATGCGGTTCCGCAGATGCGAAGAAGGGGTCGCAGGTGCGGCTCTCAGCCATATGGAGGAGTTTCACAGATGCGGTGTCTGCAGAAGTGGAACTTAACCGCAGAAGCGGTCCGGAGCTGTTTTGGAGAATCCGCAGAAGCGGAGGAGATTCCGCATAAGTGGTTACCGCAAATGCGGTATCTGAGTCGTAGAAGCGGAAATAGGCCTGGGCAGAAGGGTTTTAAAATAACATTTCATCCGCGAGCTAAGGGTATTTTCCTTCATTGTTGAACGTCTTGGGAGATTTTTGGGAAAAATTGAAGAGGGTTTCGACTGGGATTGACTGGAGGTAAGCTTTCTGAGTTAAAAACATGTTTATTATGTGAAATTAACCTAGAAATTCATGGAAATTAAGCCTAAAATTGATGAACTAGGGCTTGAGTTTTTGATATTTCAAATTGGGATTTGATGGGTCATTTGAGCTCGCATTTGAGAGTTCTTAGTATGTATGAACTCGTGGCGAGATAAGGAATCCATTGATGTTAAATTTTCTGACTTTCGAGAAGTGGGCCCGGGGCTAGGATTTTGCTAATTTTGAGATTTTTACTATTTTTCGATTGTTTTTGATTGGGTATTGTCTCATTAGCGTATTGTGATGTATTCACTCTGATGTTGGATAGATTCGACACGTGTGGAGGCCGATTTGAGGGGCAAAGGCTTCGCGAGCTAGAGATTTCACCGGTTCGAGGTGAGTAATGATTGTAAATGATATCCTGAGGGTTTGAAACCCCAGATTTGCACACCGTAGTGCTATATTGAGGTGACTTGCACGCCGGATAGCGAGCGTGGGGTAGAGCACCGTTGGGGATTGTGACTTGCTCCGTCCCGGTTGTTGATTTTACCGCGTATTTGACTGAAACTTATTTGATATTATAATGATTTGTGCTGATTGCCATATTTGGGATTCGTGCCAACTATTTGAACCCTTCGGGGATTTTTATCACTCTTTCCTCACTATTCGATATACTACTTGAACTCAGTCCTGTTGATTATACTATTTTTACAAACTCAGCCGTTTTAATTGATTTTTGAGACTTTATTGATATTTCACTGTTGTCTGGGCTGAGAACTATTATTTTATTGATGCCCGAGGGGCTTATGATATTTTCTGGACTGAGTGAGGCTTTCAGGCCTTGAGCGTGAGGTGAGGAGGCTTTCAGGCCTCGAGTGATATGTGAGGAGGCTTTCAGGCCTTGAGTGATATGTGAGGAGGCTTTCAGGCCTCGAGTGTTATGTGAGGAGGCTTTCAGGCCTTGAGTGTGATGTGAGAAGGCTTTCAGGCCTTGTTTATCTACCACGAGGTGGCTTGATATTGCGCTTGGTCCGTAAGGGGACCCTCCCGGAGTCTGTAAACCCCCAGTGAACGCGGGTACCCATGTGATGTGATACTAAGCTCGAGGGGCTGATACTGTTCGAGTGATGTGATACTGAGCCCGAGGGGCTGATACTGTTCTGAGCGATTGATTTTGAGCCCGAGGGGCTGGTACTGTTTTGAGATATGCTCGAGGGGCGAACTTTTATGTGCTCATCTTGCATATTTATTTGCCTTTACCTATTTTACTGTGGTATTTGTGCCCGAGGGGCGGATTTTCTGTGCTTACCAGCACTAACCATTTTGAAATCGTTTTCGTAATTATTGAAAAGATCATTTTCAAAAGAGATTTGAACTGAGACAAGGTATTTCTAAAGATTTCTCAGATTTCAGTGTTTTTTTCAAAAAATTGTACCCAGCCTCTATACAGCATGTTGGTTGCTTTACATGATTTATTGCTTCTCGGTTATTATTTACTTTTATTACTCATTGAGTTAGAGCACTCACTTTACTCCTTGCACCTCGCGTGCAGATGCAGGTAGTTGTTCACCCGGTAGCGAGTTTTGAACTGGTTGAAGATTTTGCTATCATAGCTGAGCAAGGTAACCGCCAGCATTCGTGGCACAAGATTTCTTCCTTGATTTCTAAATTCTATTTTCTATATTACTGGCCTTGTAGTTGTATTTAGACTCCTCTAGATTCTCGTGACTTGTGACACCCCGGTTTGGGCTGTGTTTGGTTGTACTTCCGCTAAGTAATATTATTAAATCACCTTTAAAATTGTTTATTCATGTTTATCTATTTTTGAAAGAGGCAAATAGGGTTGGTTGGCTGGCCTTGTCTTTACGAGAGGCGCCATCACGACCAGAGCGGTGTTTGGGTCGTGATAAGTTGGTATCCGAGCCTAGGTTACTAGGTCTCACGAGTCATGAGCAGGTTTAGTAGAGTCTTGCGGATCGGTACGGAGACATCTATATTTATCCTCGAGAGGCTGCGGAACCTTTAGGAAAACTTCACCTTCTTGAATTCTTATCGTGCGTCCTTGATTCAGCTTGAAAAGAAACTCTTGAAATTCTTTCCATGCGTTCGTAAGCGCACATGAGCGCTCACTATCAGATGTGCCTTGATGGCTTGTGATTCCCCGATCAAGGGGCGAGATGTGATCTCTGTGAGTTTGATGTTGGGCCAGTCCAGAGGACTTGAGGCCGGATCCTTGCCTATGGCTTGAGCACCGAGGTTCTGATTGTGGGAGCAAGTGTTTTGAACTTATATGTTCGGAATTGTCCCTATTAGCCGGAATGGCGGTTGGATATCCATGTGATGAGTATGTTAGTACTGCGGGATGTATCTATATGACTTGGTAGTGACGAAGAAGTCTGCTGGATAATAGATGAACTGTTAAGTGTTCGATTCCTATGGTGATTTGATGTGTAGCCCCGAGTTATGGGCGCATGGAGAATATTTTTGTGTCTCCTAGTTGGGGAGTGAAGTGCATTACATGTGGCTGTATGAGTTCAGACCCAGGAAGACTAAATGACTGTGTAATGTGTATGACGGTAGAAGGTGTGTTGGAATACTAAATTGAGGCGAAGCAGGTGGGTTGTCTCCTACGTAGTGTTATTAAGTGGTAAGATCCTTATGTGTATGTTAGAAGATCTCATGTGTAATTGGAGGGTACATGTTGAATTTGAAAATTCGGGTCGCTTATGAGAGTAGACTCAACTGATGTGGGGATGAATGCGAGATTTGCAGAGGGTTACGGTACTAGATGATCTGTGTCTTCACAAACTTGCAAATTATTCGAGTTTAATCTCACTATGGTATTGTGGCATCATTAGAGTAAAAGTGTTATGAGTTGTTGAATGCGTTTTGATAGATGGCTTCGAGCCAAGTTGGGGAGTTTGCTATTAATTAGCTAATTGTACGGCCATGTGCTATGTTGGTTCCGGTTCGAGGCATGCTGGCGAATTAGTTCTGATTGTGGAAATTGAGCCTAGGATGGCACGAGTGAAGCAAAATTGTGACAAAGGTTACATTATGCCTCATAGAGTATGAGAATCACGGAATGTCTAGAGTGTTATTGGAAATGGATGCTCGGAGTATAGAGCAGGAAGTTGCTTGGTTGTATTGGGATAAAGACATCATTTTGCGGTATCGGAATGCCGATGAGGCAGTGGTGGTTCTGTCCGTCAGGTCAGGTGATTTGTAGTTTGAATAAGAGAGAATGACTTTCGAAAATGGTTCTAATATGTTCAAGACCCTATAGGGAACAATCGGGTATCTTCAAGTTGCATGTGTGGTTAGAATCAGTGTTTTCATTGGAAAGGGTCAAGACTTGTGGTATTTTTATGTTAATTATGGGATTCTATGTATCAGTATCTAGAAAGTATAGGTAACGGACTTAGATTCACAGGAAGTTTTTCAGAGTAGAGTATTTTGGAATGTGGTGTTTTTGTGAATATTTGAGAGAGGATTTAGTGGCCTATGGGTCTTAGACAGTGAGGTCTTGTGCTTGGGTCTCGTGTACTGAGCCTGGGTTGAGGAACTGTGGTGCTATACCAAAGGGGAATATCAAGTTGATGATGAATTAGAAGGGAAATTAGATAAATGGAATAGCTTTATAGTAAACTGAATCGGTATGGTAAGGATGTGATTAATTCTTTGCGTGTGTTCGAGGCAATGAGTTCGTACAGGTATTTTGTAGCAAAGCTATAGAGTTCTGACAACTTGTTTAGCTTGGTCTAGTTAGAAAGATTCAGTCCTGACATGTTTAGCTTGTGCAAATGGAATTGGGAGAGAATTCTTATTGGGTTTCATCGTGGTTTGGAGATGTATATTTTCTATGGACATGCAGAGCATGGGGTGCGTAATGATTTTCTTCTAGGTGTGACCAATGTAGAGTTCTTGACTAGTTGAGTACGTAGATTCTGTGGCTTGGAAGGGAGATAAAAGTTTTTGTGTTATCCTTGGATTGTATGGTATATGCGGTATGTTGTGGAGGATTGAGATTTACGTGTTCGAGGTTTCAGTTCAGTTCTGAAAGGAAGTTCATAAAACTCTTAGGCAACGGGTAGCCTCAGATAATCAAGGAAATGATACTGCTAATTGGAAGTGAGTTGACGAGAGTATACGTCTCAGGAAAAGGTAATGTGATTAAACTGATGATACTTCGGTAGTATTGCGGCGCTTTCTTGTTAGATCGACTGCTGATATTTGAGTTTGATGGCACAGGGGGAATTTTAGAATATCTTTCGTGGAATGATTGGGTACTTGAGGTGTGATGTGTAGTCATACGGCGGAATTTGGGATCAGGCATGGTGATTCGTGTGCTATATGGAGTTGCAGACTGGGAGTTCTCATGTTCAGGCTATGCAGTGGTTGTGGATTGTGAGTATCGGCACCGTTTAGCGGCTATTGGGATTTGGAGGCCGAGTGGATCTTTCTTTGCTTGGTGTGTTAGATTTTGGATATGATGTTGGGGTGTGGACTGGCTGTCTCAGTGTTGGGTTATTTTAGACTATTGCGCTATGGGCTATGCCGAAAAATGCCACGGGTTAAGTGGCGAGGTGCATCGGATTATGTTCTAGCAGAGTGGTTTGTATTCCAAAGACCAGCGGATGGCTGGGGAGGACTTCTTTTCGTAATTGGGCCTTCGTGATGGATATCAGTGCGAAGGTTTCGACCATTAATTCAGTTCCGGTGTTGAGGGAATTTTTTGCATTTCTTGTGATCGAGCACATCGCCGGGCGAGGTTGTGGATTTCGATATTGATTTGGTATAAGGCACCATATCGTACGGCTCCGGTAGGAGTTGTAGTAGTGGAAGGAGCAGCTTCAAACTCCTTGGTAATGAGTTCGTTGGCAGGCTGATGTGGCTACGTATTCAACTTGAGTTGCTTTTCGGTGTTGTGAGACGTTATGATTTATTGGTTATGGGCACATGTGGTGTAGTTCTATTGGGGATTCATAGTGAAAGTTGAGCGGGAAGAGTAATTGGGTGTTGCTCGGTGGTTGATGTATCGGTTATGTTCTATCAGGCTTGCGTGGCGTAAGTTATTTGTTTCACCATGGGGGTAATGATTTGCTTGGGTTCCAGACATCAATTGTGCGTGGCTGACGATTTTGAGCATAGTGACTTGAGGTGTTTCATGGGTAACAGTGTTTGGATAGGATCGCGCATTGTGGCGAGGCCACGTGGAGATATGATCTTTCGGGGTAGATTCAAGTGTTCTATTTCTATGATGTGAGATAGGGTCTCAGCCTTGTGTGGTGATGGTATTGATGAGCTTGAAGTACAGCTCTTTCATTTGAGTTATTTTTTTTTATGATTTGCGTATATTCAGATCGTTTCTTATTGATACGCGTATTATGCAAGCTGTGGCTTAGGCCTGTATTGAGGTGTCAAATCACCAGAGTGGTGTGTTGGATTCTAGGTGATCGTTAGGGTCACTAATGAATACGAACGGATTTGATTTCAGCTTGTTGGAAGGATAATATCGAGGTTCGGCTCGGAATCTGCTGTGATATTAGTCAAAAGGGAAGTGGCTTCATGGATGGTTGATCTGAGAAATGGTTACGGTTTATTGTGTGTTTCATTTATCGTTGGCAGTATATGAAAGTGTTGGAATAAGACTTTAGTTTATAAGAGGTTTTCTACCGGTATTCGGGTGTTGTGGGCAACTGCTGTGAATAGAAGTTATCGTTTCGAGTGTTTGGGTTATGTAGGATATCATGTGATTGCACCTGAGGTTTTAGGTATGGGTTATTACAGCTGGTTCGGGCTTATTCTGAATATAGATGCGAGGTTCTGATCTTGTGTATGATTTCGGAAAGTGCAATGTGGTTCTATGGTTTATGGACTAGATGGATTGTAGGATTTTAGCTATGTTGTGTTGGCGGACCTATGCGAGATAGGGTGACGCGGGATCACCCCCAAGTATATGCTTGATAAGGTCATTCAGCCATTGGTTGGCTTCTAGGACAACTCTAGGTACGCTCGAGGACGAGCGTTTGTCTAAGTTGGGGAGGGTGTGATGACCCGACCCGTCGTATCATGAGTTACCACTCCGTTTCCCCCCATTTTATGCTTCTTCATGTTTCATTATAAGTATTTGGTGTGTTAGAGTTGATTTGGGTTGGTTTTGATAGAAAATGAGACACTTAGTCTCTTTAAGGAAGGCTTGGTTTGGAAAAGTCAACCAGGGTTAACTTATGAGTTATAGGGCTCGGATGTGATTTCCGGTGATTCGGTTAGCTTCGGGGGATGAATTGTGACTTAGGAGTAAGATCGGAATTGATTTTGGAGGTCCAGTATAGAATTAGGCTTGAATTGGCGAAGTTAGTATTTCGGCGAATTTCGGTTGATAGGTGAGATTTTGATCCGAGGGTTGGAATGGAATTCCGAGAGTTGCAGTAGCTTCGTTAGGTGATTTGGGATGTGTGTGCAAAATTTCAATTGATTCGGAAGTGTTTTGGTTGGGTTTTTGATCGAATGCAAGTTTCGGAAGATTTGGATGAACTTAGACTTGAATTTGATGTAATTTGATGATTTTTGTGTTAACTGTGGTGTTTTGATGGTTCGAGCAAGTTTGAATAAGGTATTCGATCATATCGGTGTTTTTGGTTGAAGTCCTGGGGGCCTCGGGGTGAATTTTGGATAGCCATCGGGATGAATTTTGGAGTTGTGGAATTTCTGGTTTGCTGGTAGTATTTCCGCATCTGCGGAAAAGGGGCCGCAGATGCGAAGAAGGGGTCGCAAGTGCAGCTCTCAGCCATATGGAGAAGTTTCGCAGATGCGGATAAATTCCGCAGATGCGGTGTCCACAGAAGCGGAACTTGACCGCAGAAGTGGTCTGGAGCAGTTTTGGAGAATCCGCAGAAGCGGAGGAGATTCCGCATAAGCGGTTACCGCAAATGCGGTATCTGAGTCGTAGAAGCGAAAATAGGCCTGGGCAGAAGGGTTTTAAAATAACATTTCATCCGCGAGCTAAGGGTATTTTCCTCCATTGTTGAACATCTTGGGAGCTTTTTTGAGAGCAATTGAAGAGGGTTTCGACTGGGATTGACTGGAGGTAAGTTTTATGAGTTAAAAACATGTTTATTATGTGAAATTAACCTAGAAATTCATGGAAATTAAGCCTAAAATTGATGAACTAGGGCTTGAGTTTTTGAAATATCAAATTGGGATTTGATGGGTCATTTGAGCTCGGATTTGAGAGTTCTTAGTATGCATGAACTCGTGGCGAGATAAGAAATCCATTGATGTTAAATTTTCTGACTTCCGAGAAGTGGGCCCGGGGCTCAGGTTTTGCTAATTTCGAGATTTTTGCTATTTTTCGATTATTTTCGATTGGGTATTGTCCCATTAGTGTATTGTGATGTATTAGCTCTGATGTTGGATAGATTCGACGCGCGTGGAGGCCAGTTTGAGGGGCAAAGGCGTCGCGAGCTAGAGATTTCACCGGTTCGAGGTGAGTAATGATTGTAAATGATATCCTGAGGGTTTGAAACCCCAGATTTGCACACCGTAGTGCTATATTAAGGTGACTTGCACGCCGGATAGCGAGCGTGGGGTAGAGCACCGTTGGGGATTGTGACTTGGTCCGTCCCGGTTGTTGATTTTACCGCGTATTTGACTGAAACTTATTTGTTATTATCATGATTTAGGAGGATTGCCATATTTGGGATTCGTGCCAACTATTTGAACCTTTCGGGGATTTTTATCACTCTTTCCTCACTATTCGATATACTACTTGAACTCAGTCCTGTTGATTATACTATTTTTGCAAACTCAGCCGTTTTAATTGATTTTTGAGACTTTATTGATATTTCACTGTTGTCTGGGCTGAGAATTATTATTTTATTGATGCCCGAGGGGCTTATGATATTTTCTGGACTGAGTGAGGCTTTCAGGCCTTGAGCGTGAGGTGAGGAGGCTTTCAGGCCTCGAGTGATATGTGAGGAGGCTTTCAGGCCTCGAGTATTATGTGAGGAGGCTTTCAGGCCTCGAGTGTGATGTGACAAGGCTTTCAGGCCTTATTTATATGCCACGAGGTGGCTTGATATTGCGCTTGGGCCGTAAGGGGCCCCTCCCGGAGTCTGTACACGCCCAGTGAGCGTGGGTACCCATGTGATGTGATACTGAGCCCGAGGGGCTGATACTGTTTGAGTGATGTGATACTGAGTCCGAGGGGCTGATACTGTTCTGAGCGATTGATATTGAGCCCGAGGGGCTGGTACTGTTTTGAGATGTGCCCGAGGGGTGAACTTTTATGTGCTCATCTTGCATATTTATTTGCCTTTACCTGTTTTACTGTGGTATTTGTGCCCAATGGGCAGATTTTCTGTGCTTATCAGCATTAACCGTTTTGAAATCGTTTTCGTAATTATTGAAAAGATCATTTTCAAAAGAGATTTGAACTGAGCCAAGGTATTTCTAAAGATTTGACATATTTCACTGTTTTCTCAGAAAAATTGTTCCCCAGCCTCTATATAGCATGTTGGTTGCTTTACGTGATTTCTTGCTGCTCAGTTATTATTTACTTTTATTACTCAGTGAGTTGGAGCACTCACTTTATTCCCTGCACCTCGCGTGCAGATGCAGGTATTTGTTCACCCAGTAGCGGGTTTTGAGCTGGTTCAAGATTTTGCTATCATAGCTGAGCAAGGTGACCGCCAGCGTTCGCGGCACCAGATTTCTTCCTTGATTTCTAAATTCTATTCTATATATTACTGGCCTTGTAGTTGTATTTAGACTCCTCTAGATGCTCGTGACTTGTGACACCTCGGTTTGGGCTATGTTTGGTTGTACTTCCGCTAAGTAATATTATTAAATCACCTTTAAAATTATTTATTCATGTTTATCTATTTTTGAAAGAGGAAAATAGGGTTGGTTGGCTGGCCTTGTCTTCACGAGAGGTGCCATCATGACCGGAGCGGGGTTTGGGTCGTGACAGAAAAAAAAATACAACACAAAATAACTCTATACAAAAATAGTTTCTCTTCCTACATTCAAGATCTCTAAGCAATGAAATAAAAGAGTCGAAATAAAATTTAATACTAAGACTACTAAACATATAAATGTATATTCGCTCTAATAACATATACTCAAACAACAAAAGTAAGATACTCCCTAGCTAAAGCATGGTCTCTAGAACATAAAAAAAAATGGAAAAAATCAACTTTCTGTTGTAAAGCACAATGGACATAATTTAGCAAAATAAAGGGAAACCCTCTAACGTGACTTTGTATCACATAATTTAACAAACACATTTCAAGCAGAATCAAGAGAAAATCTCTACTGCATATCATGAATGTATAACTAGACTTAAAGATAAAAGAATCAAATCCTAAATTATGGTTACTAACATTTAACTCATAAATTTGCTGATATACAAGAAAATGATCGGGATTTACCTTGCTAAGGGCAGTGAACTGAGGGCAAGGATCTCGGGTCAGCGAATTGGCTTAAACTTCGGCGAGCAAATACGAAAAGGTTTTTGCTCTTTTATGCCTCAAATCCGAGTAGGACGAAAATTTTTTTTGAAGAAAGCTTGGGTTTCAAAGGGTTTGCAACTAGTAGTATTTGAGATAAAGGAGGCGTCTGTGAGGGAGGGTGAGCGGCGGCTCCGATTTTTGTTTCGAATGGTAAAGGCAGCGGCTGAACACTTTTTTCTTTAAATATTCTCCAACACCACTATTTATAAGCAGAACCTAGGGTTATTATGATTTCGTGTGGAATTTTTAGAGTAGAGTTTGAATCCAAAATCAAAATGGTCGTTCGAATTTGAACGTTGAGGCCATAGCAGAAACAGACAGAGAGGATCTGCTCTTGATTTGGTCAAAGATCAAAAGTATTTGCTACTCCTTCAAAGCATTTCCGAAAATGGTGAGACTTTAGCCTGTTGTTATGAGGTTTGTGGTGTTTTGGAGCAAGAAAGAGGAAATAGGAATGGAGTCTCGTGAATTTGGGCAGAGAACAAAGCGAGAGAGGGTGGGGCAGGTAGGTCAAACGCTCAGATGTGATGGAATTTAGGTAAAGTATTAAATCTAATTAATTAGAGATATTTTGAGATAAATAAATACTTTAATTTTGGATTGGGCTAGTATAGTGGGTCATATTGGGCTAATTTGACCGAAATTGTGGGCCTAAAATAGTCCTAAAATTCCTTTCTCTTAGTATTTCTTTGGGCTTCTAACTTTAATAAAATATTTTATTAACTATATTATATAATACTATGTAAATGCATATAAATATCCATTACACTAATTGATAAGTATAAAACTTTAAAGTTCTTGGAACAAATATTTAGAAAACGCAAGATTGAAAAACAAACATTACTTTTTAACTAAATAAAGGGAAATGATATGCTTTTTCCACAAAAAGCGATAGGAACTAATGAACGAAGTAATGGATGAATAATAATAATAATAATAACCTTCACAATAGTAATAATAATAATAGTAATATCAATTATAAAATAATAATAATAATAATATTAATAATGGTAATAATAATAATAATGACAATAATAATACTCTAATACTAATATTAATAGTAGTAGTAATAACAAAAGTAACAATAATAGTAGTAAAAGTAAAGTATATAAATTATTAATAACTTAAAAGCTCAAGAAAATTAATTGGAAGAAAGGATGGACAAAATTGGATGTCAACAGTACTGAATTTTAGTTATGTTAAGTTTGCTATGTTTGAGTTTGTATGTTAAAATAAAGAAGAAACGGGGTACTATGTAAGCATAATAAAATTATTGTTATTATTTACATAAAATACAAAAAAAAAAAAAAAAAAATTAATGTGTCCCACAGCCTGTGTGCTTCAATGCAGCCGCTGGCCTGAGGCGCATCCCCTGGCGCCCGGGTACACTATCAGGATCATCCTCATCACGTCGCCTCTTTATATGAGGATGCGCTGCACCATGATCGTCAGTGGGGCTGGCAGGATCGGTAGAAAGGTCGTCGGTCCGTCAGCAACCTACAAAACAATTAGTAAGCTTATTATATGAAAATGTATATTAGTAATGCACGTGTTAAGTCAAAAACATATTTTCTTACCATGGTCTCGTCGAGCTCCTGAATATAAGCATCCGTGGTGTCTTCAGCATCGCATAAAGTGGCCTCCGCGTTGGGCTGGGATGAAGCCTTAATAAAAAAATTAAAAATTAATTTATGGCATATCATTGAGAAAAAAAATAAATTAAAATTTAATAGTATACAAACATACCTGCCACTGTGATAGATCCGCAGCACCCGACGACGCTGAGCCAAAACTCAACCTGCGCCGACCATCCATGTCTTGGGTCAGCCGATCCTCAAATGCGGTCGATGGGCCTGAAATGAACTGCTCTATATCTACGGTGAAGCTCGTGCCCGTGATCAACAATGGATCTGACAGGGTCACCTGCGATGCTGGCAGCTCCAGCTGAAGGCTGTACGACGACATGCTGTTGGGAAGCTCGTCTTGCTGAGGGATATAACCCGGCTGATCAGCTCTAAGATCCTCATCAGGTGCCTCAATGACCCCTTGCTGGGGACCACCTCCTCGTCGCCCCCCACGACCTCGTGGGGCACCCCTGCCTCGTGGGGCACCCCCGCCTCGTGGGACAGCCTTGCCTCGTCCCCGTCCCCTCGGGCGTACGACAGGCCTACCCCATGGGTGGTACTCTAGCGCCACATAATTAGGGCCGTGATCTAAGCGATCGCCCTATCTGGCTTGCTACAGTGTCCAGAGAGCCAGCTCTGTCACCTGCCGGCCATACTCAGCGACCGCAAGATCGCTGGCATGCTGCTGCATCTGCAGTCCCAACTGGTAGAATAAATGATGACCAATAACCTGCACAATATTTAAAATATTAATTACAGAATGCTATATCACATTTATAAGTAGGAATACCAAATAACATACTAGTGCCTCGTGCCTCCCGGCATATGGTGAGCACCGATCGCCAGCTTGATGAATGGGGTTCCTGATAAAAAGTCGGGTAACGCGGCGGTACCAAGACGTATACATATGAATAGTCTTCGCCTGGATCTGTGAAGGTGGGGGAGGAATCAGGTCCTCTCGCACCTCCCAAGTATGGACGTACGCCTCTAGCCATGCTATAAATACATTGTCCGCCCTCGAACGATCATCCCGCTGAAAATGTAAAGCCTCCCATGTAGGCTCCCTCGGTATAGTCTGTGGACGGCCAAACTGGCGAAGTACCCGCTCTATGGATGATGCTCCACAATATCGAGGCACATCCGCGGGACGAAAATGCTCCAAATCAGTCGATCGACCGAGCAATAATCGGGCAGGCCAGCTATCAAGTCGTCGTTGCATGGCCTCCAGATGAACTATCAAATAATAACATAAAAGTGAGTATGCGCAACACAAGTGAATTTATAACAAGTAAGTTTAGGTACACATTTACCTGTGCGCCCTCCAGCATGTCCAACACATCCCTGACAAGGGGGAGATTATGATGAGCATCAATGGCTCGGTAATTTCCATGCCGGAGAACCCATCTCGTAGCTAGAGGGAGAAACGGAGGTTCTACATCCGGGGTAATGGTAGTAGAGGTGGCTGCAACGGCAGGAACCGCTCCCAAACCCAAACCTAACATACAAGGTTGATGTAAAGTTTAAGAAAATTTTTGACTAGATAGAATTGGAAGTAATGAACAGAGTATTTGAATATGCTGTCACCTGTAGAAGTGGCAGAAAACCACATACGTCGCACTGGGTGCCCATGCTTGCCCAACACATATTCTTGTATAGGTAAGCGAGAACAGCAACACCCCAACTGTACTAGGGTAAATCATCTAGCTGCTGAAGATGATGTAGAAATCGCAAACTCACTAGATTTCCCGAAGTGTTTGGGAACAAGACACCCCCAAAAAGAAGGAGCAGCACCAACCTCGTGTACCGGTGAATATGTAGATCATCTGTCTCGCTGGTGATGTCGAGGTGCAGTATCTCCAAATGCTGTCTAATAGCTGTCAAAGTATTGCGGCTGGCCCCTGAAGTTGTAGTCTCAACCTGTGGCCTGAAACCAGTAAACTGTTGCAGCAAGTCCAAATATTGGGCACGCAACATAGATCTCATATACTGAGGCAGTTCAACGGCTAATCCATCAGCAAGCAGCCCATATAAAACCTCACCATCCTGCAGTGTGATGGTGGCCTCGCCAATGGGCAGGTGGAAAGTGTGCATCTCCAGTGGCCACCGCTCTATCAAGGCCGTGATTAGAGACCAGTCGAGCTGCAACCGCCCAATCTAAAAAATCCTATAGAAGCCCGTAACAGCAGGTGCTGGACTACACGGGGATGGAAATCTCTGTCCCTCATAAAGTCCCACAAGTCATCCACTCTCCTGGCGCAGAGAGTCTGGTCCAACAGCTCTACCCCCCATACGTAGGTGGACCTATGATCGCCTTGTAACACTAATAGTTCATCGGAGAAAGGTCCATGATACATATGGGGCACATTCCATGTCGTCTACTGTAAATTAAACACTATTAATTGTTTGCTTGTTTTGAAAATTAAATAATTAATTTTTAATTGGAGAGCGTATATATCTATGGGATCCAGGCTCGATATTTGAGGCCTATTGCCACCAAGCTTTCCTGAATAATTATGTGCGTCAATTTATTTATTTTTCATAATTTGTGTGTTTGTTTTATAAATTAAATAATTAATTTTTAATTGGATAATGTATATATCTATGGGTTCCAAACTCGATATTTGAGGCCCAGTAGCACCAAGCTTTCCTGAATTCCTTATGTGTGTCAATTTCAATTTTTTTAGAATTTTGTGTGTTTGTTTGTTTTGTAAATAATTAATATTTAATTATTTAATTGGACAGAGTATATACCTATGGGTTTCAGGCTCGATATTGAGGCCAGTAGCACCAAGTTTCCTGAATTCTTATGTGTGTCAATTTTAGTTTTTTTCATAATTTTGTATTAAATAATTAATTTTTAATTGGACAACATATATATCTATGGGTTCCCGGCTCGATATTTGAGGCCCAGTACCATCAAGCTTTTCTGAATTCTTATGTGTGTAAATTTTAATACTTTTAGAATTTTGTGTGTTTGTTTGTTTTGTAAATAATTAATATTTAATTATTTGATTGGATAAAGTATATACCTATGGGTTTCAGACTCGATACTTGAGGCCCAGTAGCACCAAGCTTTCCTGAATTCTTATGTGTATTAATTTCAATTTTTTTCATAATTTTTTGTGTTTGTTTTATAAATTAAATAATTATTTTTTAATTGGAAAGCGTATATATCAATAGGTTTCAGGCTCGATATTTTAGTCCCAGTACCACCAAGCTTTCCTGAATTCTTATGTGTGTCAATTTCAATATTTTCATAATTTTGTGTGTTTGTTTTGTTTTGCAAATAATTAATACTTAATTATTTAATTGGACAGAATATATACATATGGGTTCCAGACTCGATATTTGAGGCCCAGTAGCATCAAGATATCCCGAATTCTTATGTGTGTCAATTTAAATATTTTTCATAATTCTCTGTGTTTGTTTTATAAAATAAATAAATAATTTTTTATAAATTTTAATTGGATAGAGTTTGTGTTTGATCTATCAATATAGTAGATACTTAAACTACAGAGATTCTACGTCAAAATGCTCTATATTTTACTACGCTAAAATGCTATATATTTTACTACGCTATAAGGGCACTAGTCTTTAAGCAAATAAATAATCTAAACTAAATAAAAATAACAAACATATTTTAATAACATAACATTCACAAAATTACATATAAACAGTAAAAGAAATTTATGAACATTTTTATTAGCAAAAAAAATTATTTCTTAATTTTAAACTATTTTTTTTAAAACACTAATATCTTAATACAGATAAAAATAACATACTAATTTAATCACAAACAAAATACAATACAACATGGAAACACATTCAAGACAACTAATATGCATTATTATACGAGTTTCGACATAAACTAAATCGGAATACCTCGATTTATATTTTTTAAAAAGTCAAAAAATTGAAATTTTGAGCCCGAAACGAGGAAACCACAACAATAGAAGGCTTGGTTTGGATGCGGGATCTATAATCTTATCCTTTTGTGTGACGGGTGGAGTCCACTCGGATTTTTTTTTGAGAAAGGGGGGGGGGGGGAACCGCTGTTGCAGTTGAATAAAATATGGGGCATTTTTTTGTTTCTGTCGTGGGGAAGAAGATGGTCTCTTTATTTAACAGGTATAGATGTGACGACCCGGCCCGTTGTCTCATGAGTTACCGCTCCGTTTTCTCCCATTTTATGCTTCTTCATGTTTCATTATCAGTATTTGGTGTGTTAGAGTTGATTTGGATTGGTTTTGGTAGAAAATGAGACACTTAGTCTCTTTAAGGAAGGCTTGGTTTGGAAAAGTCAATCGGGGGTTGACTTATGAGTTATAGGGTTTGGATGTGATTTTCGGTGATTCGGTTAAGTTCGGGGGATGAATTGTGACTTAGGAGTGTGATCGTAATTGATTTTTGGAGGTCTAGTGTAGAATTAGGCTTGAATTGGCGAAGTTAGTATTTCGGCGAATTCCGGCTGATAGGTGAGATTTTGATCCGAGGGTCGAAATAGAATTCCGAGAGTTGCAGTAGCTTCGTTAGATAATTTTGGATGTGTGTGCAAAATTTCAGTTGATTCGGAAGTGTTTTGGTTGGTTTTTTTATCGAATGCGAGTTTAGGAAGATTTAGATGAACTTAGGCTTGAATTTGATGTAATTTGATGATTTTTGTGTTAACTGTGGTGTTTTGATGGTTCGAGCAAGTTTGAATAAGGTATTGGATCATATCGGTGTTTTTGGTTGAGGTCCCGGGGGCCTCGGGGTGAGTTTGGATGGCCATCGGGATGAATTTTGGAGTTGTGGAATTTCTGGTTTGCTGGTATCTGGTATTTCCGCATCTGCAGAAAAGGGGCTGCAGATGCGGTTCCGCAGATGTGAAGAAGGGATCGCAGGTACGGCTCTCAGCCATATGGAGGAGTTTCGCAGATGCGGATAAATTTCGCAGATGCGGTGTCCGCAGAAGCGGAACTTGACCGCAAAAGCGGTCCGAAGCAGTTTTGGAGAATCCGCAGAAGCGGAGGAGATTCCGCATAAGCGGTTACCGCAAATGCGGTATCTGAGTCGCAGAAGCGGAAATAGGCCTGGGCAGAAGGGTTTTAAAATAACATTTCATCCGCGAGCTAAGGGTATTTTCCTCCATTGTTGAACATCTTGGGAGCTTTTTTGGGAGCAATTGAAGAGGGTTTCGACTGGGATTGACTGGAGGTAAGTTTTATGAGTTAAAAATATGTTTATTATGTGAAATTAACCTAGAAATTCATGGAAATTAAGCCTAAAATTGATGAACTAGGGCTTGAGTTTTTAAAATATCAAATTGGGATTTGATGGGTCATTTGAGCTCGGATTTGAGAGTTCTTAGTATGCATGAACTCGTGGCGAGATAAGGAATCCATTGATGTTAAATTTTCTGACTTTCGAGAAGTAGGCCCGGGGCTCGGGTTTTGCTAATTTCGAGATTTTTGCTATTTTTCGATTGTTTTCGATTGGGTATTGTCCCATTAGCGTATTGATGTATTAGCTCTGATGTGGATAGATTCGACGCGCGTGGAGGCCAGTTTGAGGGGCAAAGGCGTCGCGAGCTAGAGATTTCACCGGTTCGAGGTGAGTAATAATTGTAAATGATATCCTGAGGGTTTGAAACCCCGGATTTGCACACCGTAGTGCTATATTAAGGTGACTTGCACGCCGGATAGCGAGCGTGGGGTAGAGCACCATTGGGGATTGTGACTTGGTCCGTCCCGGTTGTTTATTTTACCGCGTATTTGACTGAAACTTATTTGATATTATCATGATTTAGGCGGATTGCCATATTTGGGCTTCGTGCCAACTATTTGAACCCTTCGGGAATTTTTATCACTCTTTCCTCACTATTCGATATACTACTTGAACTCAGTCCTGTCGATTATACTATTTTTGCAAACTCAACCGTTTTAATTGATTTTTGAGACTTTAATGATATTTCACTGTTGTTTGGGCTGAGAACTATTATTGCATTGATGCCCGAGGGGCTTATGATATTTTTGGACTGAGTGAGGCTTTCAGGCCTTGAGCGTGAGGTGAGGAGACTTTCAGGCCTCGAGTGATATGTGAGGAGGCTTTCAGGCCTCGAGTGTTATGTGAGGAGGCTTTCAGGCCTCGAGTGTTATGTGAGGAGGCTTTCAGGCCTCGAGTGTGATGTGAGAAGGCTTTCAGGCCTTGGTTATATTCCACGAGATTGCTTGATATTGCGCTTGGGCCGTAAGGGGCCCCTCCCGGAGTCTGTACACCCCCAATGAGCACGGGTACCCATTTGAAGTGATACTGAGTCCGAGGGGTTGATACTGTTTGAGTGATGTGATACTGAGCCCGAGGGGCTGATACTGTTCTGAGCGATTGATATTGAGCCCGAGGGGCTTGTATTGTTTTGAGATATGCCCGAGGGGAAAACTTTTATGTGCTCATCTTGCATATTTATTTGTCTTTACCTGTTTTACTGTGGTATTTGTGCCCGAGGGGCGGATTTCTGTGCTTACAAGTACTAACCATTTTGAAATCGTTTTCGTAATTATTGAAAAGATCATTTTCAAAAGAGATTTGAACTGAGCCAAGGTATTTCTAAAGATTTCACAGATTTCACTGTTTTCTCAGAAAAATTATACCTGGCTTGTTGGCTGCTTTACGTGATTTCTTGTTGCTCAGTTGTTATTTACTTTTATTACTCACTGAGTTGGAGTACTCACTTTACTCTCTGCACCTCACGTGCAGATGCAGGTATTTGTTCACCCGGTAGCGGGTTTTGAGCTGGTTGAAGATTTTGCTATCATAGCTGAGCAAGGTGACCGCCAGCGTTCGCGACACCAGATTTCTTCCTTGATTTGTAAATTCTATTATGTATATTATTGGCCTTATAATTGTATTTAGACTTCTCTCAATGCTCGTGACTTGTGACACCCCGGTTTGGACTATGTTTGGTTGTACTTCCGCTAAGTAATATTATTAAATCACCTTTAAAATTATTTATTCATCTTTATCTATTTTTTGAAAGTGGCAAATAGGGTTGGTTGGCTGGCCTTGTCTTCACGAGAGGCGCCATTACGCCGGAGCGGGGTTTGGGTCGTGACAATAGCGCGGTATAATATTGCGCTATATATAATGTCGTATTATACCACACTATATATAATGCTATATTATACCGCTCTATACTTTAACGGCAGAAACACCGTTAAACTATAGCGCGTTATATACAGAAAAGTACATTTTTAGGCAGTAGGAACATTTTTTAAGCCCAAAAAGTTGGCATTTAATGCCACAAGTCAACAAATCCCTCATCTTTCCCACTCTTCCCATGTCTCTTCCGCCGCGCACTGTCCTCCCTCCCCCCCCCCTTTCCCGCCCTTCTCTTCTTTTTCTTTCTCAAAATCATTACCTCTGATTTCCTCTTAAATAAATATTTTGCATTAGCCTCAGACTTTCAATCTCTTTCCTTCTTTAGTTTCAGTTTTGATATGTTTGATTTCAGTCACATTTAATAAAATTTTGTCTTCATCGCAATTTTTTTTAAATTAGTAAAACTTTTTTTTCTTATGAGTAATTTCGGCTACATCTATTGCGTGCATCTGCTTTTTTCTTTGATTTTGTGGTTATCTATCTCAGGTTTAGGATTCTTTGCTTCTGATATTGAAGAGGAAGTTGAATTTTTTATTCTAGAAGTTGGTGGTGGTGGCGAAAACTATGGGGATGACAAACAAAATTTTTTGGAGAGAGCTATAAATGAAAATAGCCAGTTTATATCTTTGTTGATGTAGATAGCTTTAGTAAATATGGTACCCGAGGAGTTACAGAGAGAAGGCTATTTTTTTTCTATTTTCGATCTACCTTTATAATTGTTGCGTTTTCTTTTAGCAATGGCCTTGTTGAGGTGGTGATACGGTGGTGTGGCCATGACTTATTGTCATTTGATGCTTTTATTTCTTTTTGGGATTAAATCACTTGGGGTCCTAATTTTTTAGTTGAATTGTGTGTTCTGATTTTTCGGGTGGTCCATGGGAGAAGGAGATGGAGGTGAAAGAGATGGGGTTGAAGAAAATGAGGGTGTATGTGTAATTATATATTTTTCTTTTTATTTATTTATGTTAATGGAACGTGTCACGACCATATTGGTGCGTGATATTACCTATATTTAGGTAAAATGGTCAAGAAAAAATCAGTGTATCTCTTAGACACACTTTTAAAAGATCGAGTGTCTAATATTATTCTCTCCCACAGAAAGTGTGTAACAGGGATTCAGTCCATAGTTCTGGTACCAACTTATGTATTTCACCAAAAATATATTATATAGTTGTATCCTACTAGGATTAAAGAAATATTTGGAGCGCAACTTATATATTTTGTGCTATGAAGACTTACCGGGAAAAACCAAAAACTCAAAAAAACTAAAAAATTCGAGAAAAACCGAGATTGAAAAATCCGACTTTGTTGGTTTGGTTCGGTTTATAAATTTAAAAACCCTACACCATTGGTTTAGTTTGGTAATTGAAAAATCCGAACCAGCCCTACCTATACACACCCCTAACCCCTAATTGTATTTCAAATTTTAGTCTTTTATATAGGATTAGGGGCGCTGAGGTGGCATGTCATGGGGCATTCCGCTCATCAAATATCATTGCTACGCTGGAATGGATGTTCACCGTAGACAAACTTAATAGAAGAGGGGTATATTTAAACCAATAGTATTACGACAGTGTATATATGGACTCAAAGTATAACGAAGGGTATATTTAAATATTTTCTCATAGTGTAGGGGTATATTTTACTATTTGCCATAATATATACCGATCTAACTAAATGTAATTACTAGCCTATCCATCCTCAATTTTGTTTGACCATCTGATTGTCGACGTCCCCTTTTTCTAAGGCGAAATCGGGTTTACGACATTTGGGAGGACAACTCTATTCCCTTTCGAGAATTGGGTTTTGGAATTGGAGAGTCTCCACCTAATGATTATAGTGCATTAGGACACTTTAAGAAGGGTTTGAGTTGAAGAAACCAGAGTTCGGATAAGGGCTAAAAATTATCTCGAGGGGAAGGTGTTAGGCACCCCTCAAGATCTAGTAGTGTGGTCCCGATCATGTTACAATTGTGACTTTACAAGTAAACAATCAAGGCTCAAATAAGAACTTGCATACAACATTGCAATTAGGTTGAAACTTGTGAAAGCAAGTAGAAACAGAGCAGAATTTTGAGAGGCTTAAACAATTCTAAAGAAAGCAATCAAAGACAAACAAAGGAAAAGGAGTCCTAGGTTTCTGATTAATATGGATCACTTCAATGCAATACCCAGCAATCACTCCTCAAAAGAGGGGTTGCACGTGATATTAGCGCATCAGTCATCATCTCCATATTCTACCCTTCCCACCCCGTAAAAGTTATTTAAACGCGTGATTGGGTCACGAAAGCTTATTGCGTGCCATTACCCGTCCTATCCTATAAGTCCTAGAGGGTGGTTAGGACTACTATTCCTACAGGGTAAGGACTAGGCTGAACCCTTAGGTTTAAAGGACAAAATGCTAGGCGACATGCATAACAAGTAGGACTACACATAAAGGGAACATACAAAGGCAAATAAAAGGGTTCACAAATCCCTCCACAAATAAACATGTAATCAGCACGTCTCAAACACACTTAAGGTCTCAAAGGTAGAGATTTTTAAAGAAAAGGAACGAGCGACAGCAGTCGGGGTAAGTAAAAAAGCTAAGGGAACTGTTAAAACCTAGTTTGAAAAGGTAAAGACTTGAAAATACAGTAGTTTAAATCAAAGCAACACGATTCTGGGCAGAAAAGGTAGCCCAGCAGTTTGAAAACTTAATAGAGCAAGAATCAGAAAATCAGTGAGAGTAGATACATGATTTCAAAAGACTTGTTTCCAGATAGAGATGGATTTTCAGTAAAAGAGTGACCTCCAAAGAGTCACAACAGGAATGAGAGCGGCAGAATTTAAATTAAACAAAAGTTGATTAGTCTTAAACTGATAAAAACATGGTTAATCGATTCTTATTAGGGCCTAAAGCTTGCCTAGGCGATGTATAGGTGCCTAATTATCCTAAAGGGGTGAACATGCATATTAATCCCAGTTTTAAAAGGACACAGTTAACCAAACTTGTATTAACGGTTTTAACCATACCGGTGAGGCGCTCAGCTAATTGCAACTCTGACAGAATAAAACCCTAAGTGACATGGTATCCAATGCACACAATAGTCCTAAAACATGGTCTCTAAATGCCAGTAAGAATGCAGTCGTAGTTTTATGATAATTACTTGTTGGTTATTAACGGATCATGATTAAGAAATGAGTATGATAACTGGCTGAAAGTAAGAGCCTAAAAATAGGATTGCTAGTATATGAGATGCATGTCCTATACATGATATCTATTACACAAATAAGTAAGTAAAGTCCTATAAGCATGTTTTCTACCCATTACTTTAAACTAAGCATGCATAACCCCTCCCAATTTCACTATAACCCCAATCAGTTGTTTACAAGTTATTACAAACCATGGTAGCTAAATTACAGTAATAAAGAAAAATAAGAAGTTATTCTATAGGGAGCCTTCAACCAGGCCCAATCTTCCAACCTCACTTCTTTCGAGTTTCACAGCCATGGTCTGGGTGCGGCAAAGCTCCCTAAGGCCCCATTGGGTCCCTGGCCAATACCGGCACTCAAACATTTACCAAAAATGTTAAACAAGTGCAGTGTGGAATTACCATCCTTGTGCGTCAAAATTCAGTGGGTACTCAGAGGTACCCAAAGCAATGCTTACATGAAGGGGGTAGAACCTAATATCTAAGAGTAATGAGAGTGTGTGATAGAGTTTTTTTTACAGAAATTGAGTTGAGAAAGAAAAATAGTTTAAAAATGATCCATATAGAATCAGTTCAAGAATATAATAGAAGAGTGTGATAGTTTTTGTAAGAAGGTGAGACAATCTTAGACTCGAATATCACACATAGTTCAGGGAAGCAAACACAAATAGGGGACAGGGGACAGGGGACATGGGGACATGGGGACAAGTAGTTCACATGTAAGAGCACAATTGCACATACATAGACATCAGAGAAAAGCATTTTAGAACTTAAAAAGCCACAACATATTTCATCCTAAAAGGTTCATGATTACATGTTGATAATGTACTGGGGTTAGGGGTAGGGAAGAACATGCATTAAACAAATAAGAGAAGCAGTAGGCACACTGAATTAAAGGAAAGATAGTCACATCAATGAACTTACACAGAGGCATGCTAATTGCAATGAGAACAATAGAACCATAAGTAGAAGCATAAAAGAAACAAAAGAAAGTGCAATACACATAAAAACATGTTATTTTGGAAACTGTAAATCAAATAGAGGACATACCAGTCAAGAGTGAGATAATATAGAACAGTAATGTGTGGGGAAGTAGAGCAGTAGTGTGTGCAGACCAAGAGAAGCAATGTATAGAGCAATACAGCAGTAGAGTAACAAGTTACTCAGTCTTGGCTTTCAGCCGACTAGGTAACCAGTAGTCAATAGGAGAAGTGAGAGACAATTTGTAGAAAAATAAGAGAGAACAGTGAGTATGCTTATGTGTGTAAGAGAGAATTCAGAACAGTCTTTGTTCGTGTGTTATGCTAAAGAGAGGGTAGACTATTTATAGTTTTGAAAACAAGTGAAAAATAAGGTAACACGTATAGTCATTATCATAGTTTTAGAAATAATACCAATTAGAATCAATTAAAGACTCGGACTCCCATCAATTAGGGAGTCATAGTTCAAACGGGTACAAATTGTATCAAATAAGAAAAATAATTATTTGCAAGACTGATATTTCCATAATAGGAATAGTAAAAGTATGATGCATGTGATAAGGACTTAATATAGAATATTTTCAAGTAAGGAAAGTATAATGACAGCATATTGTGCACACAAATTAGTTCAAAGAATCACGGATGAGATTGAAAATCACAGGGAATTAGTACTAAGTAAGGAGAGCATTTCACAAATAAGGAATTGATTCAAAATCAGTGTAAAACTTCTAAGGAAAACATATACAAAATCAGGGATTCGAAGAGATGCACAAAATCAGCAGGATATTTGGTAAACGATGAACAATTAGTCCTATTAAACACAATAGGCATGAAAATCAGAGAACCCTAAGCAAGAAATCACAGAATCAGTAGAAGGCTGGAACCCTAATAGAAAAATTAAAGCATAGAACTCGGAGAATAACCATAATATCACACAAACAAGCGAATAACACAAACACAAACACATAATACTTCAAAAAAAAATCAGAAGATATAGTGATTTCGAAAGGGGTTCAGAAAACCCTAGTTTTTTTTTAAAAAGGAACAAAACATTTAAACTTGAGCAATCGTGAAGATCGAGTAGAGAGTAGTGTAAAACATAAAGGTGTGAGTTAAAATTGTTAAAAAAATACAGAGATTTGAGAGGTCTGGGTAGAGAAAAACCTGGCTGTGAAACTCAACAATAATGGTGTCCACAACACCATCGTACCAAAACCCATCGGAGAAAGTCCAGAGGCAGACCAGGCAGAGCGTTCAGTGACCATATTGTATGGTGGAGGCTTCTGGGGTCTCAAAGATAGAGGGAATCAACGAGATAAGGCTTCACGACGACTGGTGGTCGAAAGAGGTGAGGCTGGAGGTGGCCGGAGAGGCGGTGAGTTCATCGGAGGAGAAGAGAACCAGAAGGTTCTATAGAGAAGGAGAGGGAGAGTCAATATAGATAGAGAGAGAGAGACCGTCTCGAAAATGAGGGGCTTGGGAGGGGAGGGTAATTGGATTGTAATTAAGGAAATCAAATCTGGGCCGTTGATCTCATTTGATCAACGACTCAGATTAAATCAGAGCTGGGCCGGGTTAATTAATTGAAATATGGATCGGTCCAATTGGGGTTAGGACTGGGTAAATTGAGGGCTAAAATTGAAATCCGAATGGGCTATAATTGCAATGAAATGAGGCTAAATGTTAAATAAATATTTTTATTTTGTATAAAGTAGTTAAAATAATTTTTAAAATAAATTAAAAGTACTGAACTAATTAATAATGTATAAGTATTAATTTAAAAATACTGGAAATAATTTAATAATTATGAAATGCTGTTAATTGTAAAATAGGCTAAAATTGCAATTACATGCAATTTAGCTTTTAAATACCAAATAAATTTGTAAAAAATATGCCAAAAATCAACTTAATTATATTTTGATATAAATATGAGAATAAAATGAGTTATTCACCAAAAATGATAATTTTGAGAATAATTATTGAATTTTGTAGTATTAAAATAATCAATAAATTGGTTTTGAAAATCTTTTAAAAAATTTAGAAAAATACCAAAATACTTAGGTATGTTCGTATATGCATATATATAATATTTTAAAAGTATTTTAAGGATAAAAAATACCTAGGAAAAAATTGGGTATCAACACTGATAATCTTTTCTTCCTATTTTAAAGATCCATAATCATGTAAATACCACCATAAACATCCATCATTGTTGCCAAGAGTATTACATCGTGATAATCTTTGTTTACAAATGATTATCAGTCGTTATCACATAAATATAGTGGATGAAATTTTAGATCTAAAGGCAAAATTATTGAAACTCCATATAAATGAGTTCGAAATGCCAGTCGTGATTTTTCATAGTGTTCTACAGTAGAAATTCATTAGTTATTGTTCTTTGATGTGCAGAATGTACCTTTGATATTGATTCTCGGAGATTTATTATAAAAAAAATTTAGATTCACCACCGAATGACTTTGAAGCTTGAAACTCATAAACTTGGTTTGTTGAGTTTTGAATTGTTTTGATTTGATTATGCACGTGTTTTATTTGAAAAGTTGATTGGAGATTGTAGCTAAAGTTTAAGTCAATTTGGTGGAGCTTTTGCAGTAGATTTTAAAATTTTGGGTTGAAATATAGTTGAACTAGTGGATAAAACGAATTCCTATTGTACACCAAAATGGTATACAAATATACTATTTTGGTATACACTTTATTCCAACAGTATATTATTACAGTATACAATACAATATAATAGTATATTGTTATAATTTGGCGCTTTTAAAATTTTTTCTTGGGTCCTTTTTAAAAATTTTAATGGATTTCTCATGGTTTTTTAATTTTTTTCTTAAGCCAAAATATTTAGTCTCAATATTGATTGGAGGTTGTGGCTAAAGCTTAAGTCAATTTGGTAAAAGTATTGAGTAGATTTTAGAAATTTAGGTCCGAATTGAGTTGACCTAACGAAGAAGATAAATTTGTATTGTATACCAAAATGGTATAAAGATATACAATTTATGTTTACCAACATTCCAACCGTATATTGTTACAGTATATGGTATAATGTAATAACATACTGCTATAATTTGGTCCTTTTTAAATTTTTTGAAAATTTTCATTGGGTCCTCTTTACAATTTTCAATAGAGTTCTCATATTTTTTTAAATTTTTCTTAAGCCAAACTATTTAGTTTGAATATTGATTGGAGTTTGTGGCTAAATTTTGAGTCAATTTGGTGAAAATTTTGAGCAGCTTTTTAAAATTTAGGCCGAAATTGAGTTGAACGAACAAAGAAGACGAATTTGTACTCCACACCAAAATAATATAGTATTGTAACAACCCGATCGGTCGTTTTGAGCTTTTGCACTTTGCTCATCAGTTCTTGGGAACGACTAGCCTCGTGTGATGTATTATGACTTATTTAAATGGTCGATTCTGGTTTTCAGGATGATCGGAATGAATTTGGAAGAACAGTTCTCAGTTTGAAGCTTAAAAATTTGAAAGGTTTGACAAAGTTTTGACTTGTTAGCATATGATCTCAGATTGGAATTTTTATGATTTAGTTAGCTCAGTTAGGTTATTTGGGACTTAAGAGCATGATCGGAATGTGTTTTGGAGGTCCGGAGTAGATTTAGGCTTGAATTGGCGAAATTAAAAGTTTGGCGTTTTCCGATTGATAGGTGAGATTTTGATATAGGGGCCGAAATTGAATTCTGAAAATTGGAGTAGGTCCGTTGTGTCATCTATGATGTGTGTGCAAAATTTCAGGTCATTCAGACGAGGTTTGATAGACTTTTTGATCGAATTCGGTATTCGAAAGTTTTGGAATTCTTAGGCTTGAATCAGAGGTTGATTCGATATTTTGATGTTGTTTTGAGCGTTTTGAAGGTTGGAACAAGTTTGAATGATGTTATGGGGTGTCACGGCCCAAAATCCACTAAAGGTCGTGGTGGCGCCGGACACTGCTATCAGGCAAGCCAACCAAGAATGCATAATTAAATTCCAGTTTTAGTATTTGCAGAAATTATTTTTCTTATACGTTAAATATTAGATAATAAAAATTTTACACAATGAACATAGAGTCGATAAAAGACATAATACTGAATAATTCGAAAATCCTCCCAGAACCCGGTGTCACAAGTGCATGAGCATTTACAGATAAGAAAATAAAATACAACATCCGTCTGAAATACAGTGGACAAAAAATAAATACAATATACTAAAAGGGACTATACTAGCTGCGGATCGCCTCGAATAATGCAACTCACCTAGTCCCAGAATCATCCGCGCTGCTACGCCCAGTAGGCCACTAGGGTTACATATACCTGTGCAACAAAAATGCACAGAAGTGTAGTATGAGTACGTAAACAACGTGTACTCAATGAGTATCCCGTCTAATCTCAAAGAGGTAGAGACGAGATGGTCAACTTCGATACTTACTAGTGGTCAATAATAATATGGTGAAGATGTTAGGAAAACATGGATTTATCTAGCAATTATAACACAGATCAAGAAAACAGGTAACACCTTCTCAAATAATAAGGAGGTTCCAAGATTTTACTTTTCATTATCTTATCGATTCGTATCAAGCTATCAAAGGCAATGTCAACATTTCAGGCAACAATATATATCATGCGCAAATCATGCCGAGGCGACGACCCGATCCAACAGAAATAAACTGTACACTTGCCGAGGGTCGACGGCGCGCCTATAGATGCATCTATTTAATCTGCCGAGGTGTTCGGCCCGTTCCATAAATAAACACATACCCTGCTCATGAATCATGCATGCGACGCAGGTACACATAGAGATACATGCTCAATCAGTCAATTAAGAACTTATCGGGGTTATTTATCCAAATAAAATAATTTCTCTTTTAACAATTAAAGAAAAATGATGTTTAATCCCTTTTTAAATTTATTTACTAATCCAAGGTGGTATAAGCAATTAGAGCTATCAATGAGTTCATAAATAATCCAAGTATAACATGCTTTTGGGTCCTAACTACCCGGACAATAGCATAATAGTAGCTACGCACGAACTCTCGTCATCTCGTGCGTATGTAGCCCCCGCAATTAGGAGCACATAATTAATTATTTCACCTATGGGGACAGTTCCCTCTTACAAGGTTAGAAAGGAGACTCACCTCGCTTTGAAGATCCATAACCGGCATTCCACGCCCTTCCGAAGACTCTACTCGATGCACCACGCTCCAAAACTAGCCAACGGTTACGCAAATACATTAATATATGCTCAAATATTCATTACAATCTAATTTATAGCAATTCCTAACTCCGATCGAAAAGTTGACCAAAATGCCCTCGGGCCCACGTGCTCGGAATCTAAAATTTTGGGAAGATAAAGATTACCCATGACCTTAGGAACTCAAATATATAATTTTCTCTAAATTCCATATCCAAAATCGTGGATAAATTCCAAGAATATAATTTCAAGGTCTTTCTACCAAAACTCCAAATTTTTCTACACAATTCATGCTTAAATCCATACATAAATAATGTATTTAACTCATAATAGGTGGGGATATCTTACCTTGTCGTAGATGACGAAACTCCCCTCTTGAAGCTCCCCAAAATCGCCATGCAAAGTGAAAAATGAGGGAAGAATGACCAAACCCTGAGTTAAAATAACCTTCTGCCTCCAGGTATTTCCGCACCTGCGGTCCCTTGACCGCTTCTGCGGTTCCGCGGGTGCGGTTAAATTACCGCTTCTGCGGTCCTCACTAGGCCGCCCCTTTTTCGCTTCTGCGAAAAGCCTCCCGAAGATGCGGTCCCGCTTCTGCGGAACTTTGACCGCATGTGCGGTCCTCTCCAAGATCCTCTCTTCCGCTTCTGTGACCACTTCTTCGCAAATGCGGTCCCGCTTTTGCGGAACCTTGACCGCATCTGCGGTCCCCAAGCCTTTGACCAAAATCCGCACATGCGCCTTCCTAGCCGCTTCTGCGGCTCCGCACCTGCGGCCCCTCTTCCGCAGGTGCGATTATGACAGCAACCAGCAAATCCTCAACCTTCCAAAAATCCCATTTTTTATCCGTTAACCACCCGGAATCCACCCGACGCCCTCGGGACCCCAACCAATCATACCAACCAGTCCCAAAATATATTACGGACTTGCCCGAGGCCTCAAATCACATCAGAAAACACGAAAATCATGAATTACACCCCAATTCAAGCTTTATGAACTTTAGAACTTCAAACTTCTATTTACGATGTTTAAACATATCAAATCACGTCCGATTGACCTCTAATTTTGTGCACAAGTCATATTCTATATTACAGACCTATTCCAACTTTCGGAATTGGATTCCAGCCCCGATATCAAAAAGTCAACTTCCGGTTAAACTTCTCAAAAACCTTCAAATTTCTATCTTTAGCCAAATGGCTCCAAAATGACCTACGGACCTCCGAATTCACTTTCGATCGTGCCCCCAACTCCAAAATTACCATACTGAGCTATTCACAGCCTCGGAATCCCAAACGGACATCAATAACACTGAAATGCACTTCAAGTCAAATTTATAAAATTTCTTCTAAAATGCTAACTTCCACAATAGGCGCCAAAACACTCTTGGGTTATCCAAAACCCGAACCGGGCATACGCCCAAGTCCGAAATTATCATATGAACATGCTGGAACCTTCAGATCCCGATTCCGAGGTCGTTTAATCAAAATTCTAGTCCTAGTTAATTCTTTCAACTTCAAGCTTTCGAAATGAGAATCTTTTTCCGAATCAACTCTGAACTTCCCAAAATTTAATTTCGACCATGCGTACAAGTCATAACACCTGAAATGAAGTTGCTCATGGCCTCAGACTGCTGAATGACATGCTAGGGCTCAAACCGACCGGTCGGGTCGTTACATGGGGTGTGTTGACATGTTTGGTTGGGGTCCCATGAGGCTTGGATAAGTTTTGTAAGAGTTTTTGGAAGATTTTGGCGTTTTGAACATAAGCATGTAATGATCCAAAGGTCCATTTTTAGTTCTAGAGATCGAAATTTGATTTCGAAACTTCCGGAATTTTGATAATAAATTATAGGAGTGATTTGAAAAGTTTGGTCTAATTTCATCAAGTCACGATTGGATTTTTGACGCAAAATATGAGTTAATTATTTAACGAGCGAAATGGGTATCGCACTAAGCAAATGAGCTTAGAATTGAGTTTCACTTGAAGGGCTATGTTTGTATTATTATTTGTGACTCATAGGAATAAGAATCATCAAATTCCAAGTTCGTATGGTGGAGTTAGAGCCTTTTTAGTAAAAATAAATATTGTTGGTGCAGCAAGATCTGGTGCGCACCTTTAGCGACCAGATTTGGCACTTTTAGCGATCGAAAATGGCTTTTAGTGACAAGAATCGGGTTTATTAATGCTGTTCTGATTTTTTTGCTCATTTTTCACATTTTTTTGGTGAAGGAACACGGCTTGGGGCGATTTTTGAGCAAGAAATCATGGGAAATCTTAAGGTAAGTCACTTGTGATCGTTTCTGCTCCATAATATTGAATTATCATCGAATAATCTGACTAGATTACATGTTTTTTTGAGGTGTAAATTGGGCATTGGACTTAGGGATTTGAAAATAAGATTTGAAGATTTGGAGGCCGAACTGTTATCGGAATTTAGTAATTTTGGTATGGTTGGACTCGTGGTTGAGTGGGATTTCGAATTTTGTGAGTTTTGTCGGATTTCGAGATGTGGGCCCGGGGCCGGGTTTGGCCAATTTAGGAATTTTGATGTAATTTGATAATTTTTGCTTGAGCTTTGTTCCTTTAGCGTATGTTAATGATAATATACTGATTTTGGTTAGATTTGGAGCATTTGGAGGCCAATTAGAGGGGCAAAGGCATTGAAAGCTAGATTTCGGGCTGGATTGAGGTGAGTAATAATTTTAAATGCTGTTTTGAGGGTATGAAACCTCGGATTACACAACGTTCGGCTGTGTTGAGGTGAAGCACACCCTAGATGACGAGCGTGGGGTCGTGCATCATTGGAGATTGTGACTTAGTCCATCCCGACTATTTTTCTATATATTTGGTAGCTAATTGTTTGATATTATTATACTTTGGGCTAAATACCATATCACGCCAACTGAACACTTAGGGAATTGTAAATGATATTTTTCTCACTGTTTGATTTTATACTTATGCTCAGTCATGCCATATTTTTACTGTTTTCAAAACTCGGCTATGTTAATCGGTTTTAAAAAATCTTAATTGATATTTTAAAGATATTTTGAGCTGGACTTTAAATTTTTATTGATGCTCGAGGGGCTTATGCGGTTCTGACTGAGTAAGGTCGAGGGCCTGTATTGTGAGGATACTTTTGGGTCGAGCTGCACGCCGCAGCAGTGATACACGGATTATGATAATGAGGCCGAGGGCCTGTGATTGTACGCCACGAGGTGGCTTGATATTGATATGAGGCTGAGAGCTTGTTTATGATGCTACGAGATGGCTTGATATTGCGCTTGGGCCTTAAGGGGCCGCTCCTGGAGTCTGTACACTCTCAGTGAATGCGGGTACCCATTGTAATGTAAGATATAGCCCGAGGGGCTGGTATTATTATATGATATTGCCCGAGGGGCTGATTCTATTGTTATTGTGCCCGAGGGACAGTTATTATGTGTTTACCTTTTCTTGTTGCATTTACCTACTTAAAAGGTGTTCATGAGATTTCATTCCTTAATTATATTTACTGATTTTGCTATGCCTCTTATAGCTTAATGTTGTGCTTTACATGATTTTGTATCGCTCAGTCTTTATTTATTTTTATTACTCACTGAGTTGGAGTACTCATTTTACTCCCTGCACCCCTGTGTGCAGATTCGAGCACTACAGGTCCTACTATTGAGGGTTGATAGTTCCTGCAGGTCTTCGGAGATTTGCTAGGTAGCTGCTTGGCCATTTGCAGCCCAGTGCAATCTCCCTCTATCTTATTTCCTTTCTGATTCAGTTATGTAGTAGTGGAATAGACTTTCAGACTTGTAGTATGGTTTTAGATGCTCATGACTGGTGACACTCCGATGTCGGGCTGTGTTGGTTTTACTTTCGCAACTTATGCTGTTATTTTGGGATTTTCTTCCTATTAAAGACTTGAGTTTTATTATTTTAACTCCTTAAAGTGAATTGGAAGTGTGTCGGCTGGCCTTGTCTTCACGAGAAGCACCATCACGACTGTGTTTGGGTTTAGGGTCGTGACAAGTATATACAATTTTAGTATATAATATTTAATCAGCAATAAATAATTCATTGTAACAGTATACTATTCCAGTATATGGTATAATATACCATCACAATTTGGTCATTTATCAACTTTTTTAAAATCTTCCCTAGGTCCTTTTTAAAATTTCTAACGTAGTTCTCATTTTTTTTAACAAAAAATCTTTTTTTAAAAGAGGTGTTTAATGGAGTTTCGTGGAGATATTATTCTCTGCATCAAAAGTAGGTATTGGAGTGCACATAAAATAGTAATATACCCATTTGGTATATTTTTATATCGTTTTGGTATACTATTGTCTTAGATACTAAAATGACATTTTCTTGTCATACTAATATATGCTTTCGGTATATTATATTCTAGAAATATTTACATTACTATAAATATAAAAAAGATAAAAATGAAAAAGTATAACGTGTAAGTTATTTTTTGATAATTACTATAGAGAAAACACAATTGTGTAGTATATCACTTATATTTTTTTATTGATAAAGAGGGAAAAAAATAGAAGAGCCAAAAGGTGAATGGAATCGACTATGAAAAAAGAAAATAAAATTTTTGGCAATAGTAAATGAAATTTTAAAAAGATAAAACAAAAAAGAAAAACAAGAAAAAACAAAAGAGAAGAAAAAATAAAAGAAGAAAAGAAAGAAAGATAGAAAAGGGAGTGATAAAAAATAGAGAAAAAAAGGATGCAAAAGAAGAAAAAAATGGAGAAAAAAAGGACGAAAAAGAAATGAAAAAGATCAAGTTGTAAATAAGTATAAGGGTTAATGAATATACTAATGAGTAGGACTCGTAAATATTTTGATTTTGGTGGAGATGGGTAAATATTTTAGATTTTTTAGGTATCCGTGAATCTTTCCCCGTTGTTTGGGCAAACCCAATAATAACAATATATTCAGTGCAATCTTATAAGTGGGGTTTGTGGAGGGTAAAGTATATGCACACTTTATCCCTACCTTGTGTAAAATAGATAGGTTAATTTCGATAGACCGCGGCATTTTCAAAGTAAGTTTGGAAAAAAAACTAAGAAATCATTTTCCGCAGTATTTAAAAAAGGCTTTTCACAAAAAAAATAAGAAAGAAAAAACACCACCTTATTTGGAAAAACATGTGGACTCCCATTTTAACTTCTATATATTTTTAAGCACAACTTTAAGAATTCTAATTTAAATTTGACAATCTATTAAGAAATATTTACCTCAATTCTTCGAAAAATTCTGCCCTTTTAAAGATATTTGTTTATGAAAATTGATGGATAAAGATGGTTTTAGTTTAGTATTTTTAATTTATTGAAGATCCTTTAAAATGTATGTGGCTCGTAGGAAGTCTTTCTTTTAATCTTTATTGAGGCTAAGTAATCTTCTTAACCTGTAAGCTAAGGTCCCAAAGTAAGTTATTTTACATTTCTGTCTCAAATGAAGATAACTAAATTTCAACATTCTAAAATCTCCAAAATATTTTTATAGTGTACCGTATCTTTAAACTTCTGCTCATCTTAAATTACATTATGTCTTGTTTCACCCTTCTGGCTAAATGATCACGCCCAATTATGCCTTATAAAAAGGACAAGCGGTCGTTGAAAATATAATCCGGGTATTTAGCCCAGAGTCGAATCCTGCACGGGAATTAACCTACCAATTACTTTTTTCGGACTCACTGAATTCTCCGTAATCAACTTCCCAGATATTTTGAATAACACTTGGTTATATTTCTACTAACTACAACTGAATAAAATTAAATAAACTAAAAGCTAACTATGACTGAGTTGTAAACAAATAAGAGAAGGATCTAAGGTTGTGACTTCCCCTATTGATGGAATCCCTTCTTGTTATGTTTTGTATAGATTTGCCTAATCATCTCTATCAATCATGAGCACTCTTACTACGGTAAATCTCTGCTGCGTAATTACGACAATTTAGTAGACGCACTCTCCCGAGTTACGCTAGTTGGCTTATATTACAGCTCACTTAGATCACATTCAAGGTTTCGTTATCCCTAATCCCACCTTTAAACCTTCGATTATTGATTCCTCATATACTTTAGGAGCAGTGGCAAAAGCTGACTGGTGCTTTGTTTAGGGACGGGAGCCACTCCTTCTTTTTTGAGTTGTTCAACAATACCTAAATATGCACCCTCTCCCGAGTAATATATATTAAATAGGCACAACTAATTGAGGATCCTGTCAATTAATTACAACAAGAACGTAGTTGAACAAATAGAGATTAAACTGGACAAACTAAATTAACACAACAAGAAGTTAATCCATCAACCGGTTCCATAAAAACCTCAGACTAAATAATTAGCTACTCATAATTGTGTTCATAATAACAACAACAAAATTCATTATGAATGATAAAAATAAAAGGAAGAAAGGTAGAACTCGATGTCAAATTATCCTCCTTGCCTCTCGCCTCTTCTTGCCTTGAACAAAACTATGAAAACCTTGATATCCTCTTTTTGGGCGAGCTGGACCTCTTATAGGTTAAGTGGAATTGCCCCCAAACTTCCAAATTTACCCCAGAAATTTCCGCGTTTCGGATTGACTAGCGCGGCCGCGCTTGGGCCGCACATATGGCGTTCTACACTCTCCCGTATCTTCTGCTCTAGCGTGGCCGCACTAAGGCCACACTTGGCCCACACTAGAGTGGATCATGTCACGATCCATTTCTACAATAGGTCATGATGGCGCCCGACACCATTGCCAGATAAGCCAATGTGGAACATTTCCATCTCCTTATGTTAATTTTAGCGGAATTTAAGTAAAATAATTAGCCGAATTCGAAATCGAAACCCGAAAGATAGATAAAATAAATAACATAATAGTACAATCCCAAAAACTAGTCTACAAAAGTGTGTGCCAAGACCTGGTGTCCCAAGTACGAGCATCTAGTAGAATATACAAAAGAAATATCTCTATCCTACTGTCCGAGATAAAGAAAGACAGCAAAAGTAAAGGAAGACTCCATCCAGCTGCTGAGCGTCGTAGGAAGGAAGCAGCTCACCGTGGAAGTCTTTGCCACAAACTCAAGGGCGCGCACCGAACTAGTAACCAGATGTATCTGCCTCAGATCCTGTACAATTAAGTACAGAAGCGTAGTATGAGTACATAAACAATATGTACCCAGTGAGTATCCCGTCTAATCTCGAAGAAGTACAGACGAGAGGTCAACTTGATACTTACTAGGATCAAAATAATATCATGATAAGGTGCTATGCTAAGCATGAAAATCTCCAACAATTAACAAGTAATAAGGAAAAAGCAATAATCATGTTATTGACCATATTTCAGTTGGCATTTATAGTTCAAATACTTATCAAGTATGCATGTCATGTCTAAGCTTTAGCACATATAAATATATATCATGCGCAATCATGCCGAGGTCGACGACCCGCTCCAAAAGAAAATAAATTGTGCACTGCCGAGGGTTGAACGGCGCGAACCATAGATGCATCTATTTCACAGAGGCGATCGGCCCGATCCATAAATATCAAGAAAATATCAAGAATGCACACAAAGGCTCATTCATATACAAAGAATCTCTTATAGGGTTCAGCAAATACATATGTTCACTTTTTTGTTCTTCTCATGCCTCTAGCATGCCATAAATTATCATGTTGACAATTTAAATACAAGATATCTCCAAATTAGGCATGATGTGGGTCCTAAACTACCCGAACAATTAATATCACAGTAGCTACGCACGGACTCTTGTCACCTAGTACGTACGTAGCCCCCGCATTTAGTAGCAAATACTCGTTTATTATACCTATGGGGACAATTCCCTCTTACAAGGTTAGAAAGGAGATTCACCTCGCTCCAACGTGCACCTCCAATTATCAAGAATGAGCTCAAGTCCTTACTTCGAAGCCGAACAATCCCGAAGTAAGAGCTAATTAATATAGGCTCACAAGATCAATTCCTAGCTATTTAAGCAATTCCCCAACCATTTACATGAATTTCCTAAATTTCAACCCCGGGCCCACGTGCTCGGATTCCAAGATTTTTCGAAGGAAGTTGTTCTCTACAACCTAAGGATCAATAATATATGATTTCTAGTCCATTTCATAACAAATTTCATGATTAAATCTTAGTTTTCTTAAAACACTAGGTCTAGCTCTAACCCTTTAATTTTACTTAATTTTTAGTGTTTAATCAACTTAATATACATGTATTTAAACTAATAATAATTGGAAGTAACTTACCTTGAAATGCTATGTTGAAATTCTCTCTTTGGAAGCCCCCAAATCGCCTAAGTGGTGTAGAAAATGAAATAAATGGTCTTTGAGTTCGAATTAAATGAACTCACTGCCCAGCGATTTCCGCTTCTGTGGAAATGGAATCGCTTCTGCGAACTTGGCCCAAAATGCCTGGACCGCTTCTACGGTCTGGGCCCCGCTTCTGCGGAAGCTGGGCCGCTTCTGCGGTGTGGGCCTAAGGCGACTGGACCGCTTTTGCGGAACCGCTTCTGCGATTTTAGAGCCGCTTCTGCGGTTTCCCTTGGCCTAGCCCTTGGTTGCTTTTGTGATCGATTGACCGCATCTGCGGTATCGCTTCTGCTGTCCTAGAACTGCAAATGTGGTTATGACAAAAGCAGCAACCTTTAGCTATTCCTTAATTTTCCTACTTCGCTTGAACCTCGCTCGTTTGACGCTCGGGGCTCCCAAGCCCCGCCCGAACATACGAACAAGTCTGAAATCACGAGGCGGACCTACTCGAACCCTCGGAACACTCAAAACAACGCTAAATCTTGCAATCACTCCCTAAAGCCATATGGATCATACTATTGAACTTCAAGTTCTTAATTTTCCTCTAACGGGTCAAAATGCCCTTAAACTACTCGGATTGGCACCAAATTTTACGGGCAAGTCTTAAGCAACATTACGGACCTGTACCAAGCTTTGGAACCAAAATCCAAGCCCGATACCTAGGGAATCAAGGATTACTTAGTTTCTCAAATTCTTTAAACTTCAATTAAACAATTTTAAATAAAAATTCATTACTCGGGCTAGGGACCTCGGAATTCGATTCCGATCATACGCCCAGATCCCATATTTTCCCACGGACCCTCCGAGATCGTCAAATCATGAATTCGAGTCCGTTTTCCCAAAAAGTTGACCGAAGTCAAACTTGGTCTTTTGAGAAAATTTTAAAGAAGTAAATGGACATATTTTACTCAAAACTCTTCCAACTCCCGAACCAACCGTCCCTGTAAGTTATAAATTAGCTAAAGCAAGCGTGGGAAGCTTTATTTAAGGGAACGGGGTTCTAAAATTCAAAATGACCGGTCGGGTTGTTACATTCTCCACCTCTTAAACAAATGTTAGTCCTTGAACGGACATAGAAAAGTACCTGGACTGCTGAATAAGTGGGGATATCTGCTCTGCATGTCCTCCTCGGACTCCTAGGTCGCCTCCTCGACCGGTTGGCCCCTCCACTGGACTCTCACCGCAGAAATTCTCTTGGATCTCAACTGGCGATCCTGTCTATCAATAATGGCAACTGGCTCCTCCTCATAGCCCAAACTCTCATCTAACTAGATAGTACTAAAGTGCAACACATGGGATAGGTCGACATGGTATTCCGAAGCATCGAAATATGTAAAATTGGATGAACTCCCGATAAACTGGGGGGTAAAGAAAGCTCATAGGCAACCTCCCCAACTCGCCTCAACACCTCAAAGGGCCCAATAAACCTTGGGCTTAGCTTGCCCTTCTTCCCGAACCTCATAATGCCCTTCATTGGCGAGACTTTCAAGAGAACCTTCTCGCCAATCATGAATGATACATCACGCGCCTTCTAATCCGCGTAACTCTTCTATATGGACTGAGCTGTGCGGAGCCTCTCCTGAATCAACTTTACCTTATCCAAGGCATCCTGTACCAAATCTGTACCTAGTAACTTAGCCTCTCCAGGCTCAAACCACCCGATAGGAGAATGACAACGTCGACCATATAAAGCCTCATACGGGGCCATTTCTATGCTGGACTGATAGCTGTTGTTGTATGCAAACTCTGCTAAAAGTAAGAACTGATCCCACTGCCCTCCAAAGTCAATCACACATGGTCTAAGCATATCCTCTAGAATCTGAACTGTCCGCTTCGACTGCCCGTCAGTCTGAGGATGGAATGTTGTGCTAAGCTCTACACGAGTCCCTAGCTCACTCTGAACGGCTCTCCTGAAATGGGAGGTGAACTGAGGGCCCATGTCTGATATGATGGAAACCGGCACACCATGCAACCTAACTATCTCCCGAATATAAATCTGAGCATATCTCTCCGCTGTATAAGTAGTCGCCACTAGAATGAAGTGAGCCGACTTGGTCAACCTGTCCACAATGACCCACACTGAATCAACCTTCCACAAATTTCGCAGCAACCCAACTACGAAATCCATGGTGATGCGCTCCCACTTCCACTCAGGAATAGGCATATGCTGAAATAGGCCACCCGGCCTCTGGTGCTCATACTTGACCTGCTGGCAATTCAAACATCTAGCTACATACTCCACGATGTCCTTCTTCATTCTTCGCTACCAATAATGTTGCCTCAAGTTACGATACATCTTCGTGGCACCCGGATGAATAGAATACCTCGAATTGTGGGCCTCCTCTAAAATCCTCTCTCTCAAACCGTCAACATTAGGAATACATAGACGGCCCTGAAGCTGCAACACACCATCCTCGCCGATGGAAACCTCCTTGGAACCTCCCTGAAGTAACGTCTCTCTGAGAAATACCAAATGTGGATCATCGAACTGCCGGGCCTTGATCTTCCCTAATAATGAAGACTGAGCGACCATACACACTAGAACTCGGCTGGGCTCTGAAATGTCCAACCTCACAAGTCTGTTAGCCAAGGACTGAATGTCCAAGGCTAGGGGCCTCTCCTCTGCTGGAATGAATGCTAGGCTACACATACTCTCTGCCTTTCTGCTCAAGGCACCCGCGACCATATTCGCCTTGCCCGGATGATAAAGAATGGTAATGTCATAATCCTTTAGTAACTCAAGCCACCTGCGCTGCTTCAAATTAAGGTCCCTCTGCTTGAACCGATGTTGCAAGCTGTGATGATCGGTGTAAACCTCACATGACAACCCATACAAATAATGCCTCTATATCTTAAGAGCATGAACAATCGCTGCCAACTCTAGGTCATGCACAGGGTAATTCTTCTCATGAACCTTTAGCTGACGCGAAGCATATGCGATAACTCGCCCCTCCTGCATCAATACGCATCCCAAGACAATGCGTGAAGCATCGCAATATACCGTATACATCCCTGATCCAAATGGCAATACAAGAACCGGTGTCGTAGTCAAAGCCATCTTGAGCTTCTGGAAGCTCTCCTCACAATCGTTGGACCAACGGAATGGGGCAACCTTTTGGGTCAATCTGGTCAAGGGTGATGCAATGGATGAAAAGCCCTCCACAAATCGCCGATAATAACCCGCTAATCCCAGGAAACTCCTGATCTCAGTCACTAAAGTAGGACGCGGCCAATTCTGAACTGCCTTAATCTTCTTGGGATCCAACTTAATACCCTCTCCTGACACAACATGCCCCAGGAATGCCACTGACTCAAGCTAGTATTCACACTTGGAGAACTTAGCATATAACTTTTTTTCTTGCAAGGTCTGAAGCACTACTCTCAAATGCTGCTCGTGCTCCCCCAGGCTACGTGAGTATATCAAGATGTCATGGATGAAGACGATAAAAAAGGAATCAATATAAGGCCTGAATACTCGGTTCATCGGATCCATAAATGCTGCTGGGGCATTAGTCAAGCCGAAATACATCACCAGAAACTCATAGTGGCCATATCTAGTCCTGAATGCAGTCTTCGGAATATCCGAGTCCCGAATCTTTAGCTGATGATACCCTGACCTCAGGTCAATCTTAGAGAATACCCTAGCCCCCTGTAGCTGGTCGAACAAATAATCAATACGAGGCAACAGATACTTATTCTTGATGGTGACCTTGTTCAACTGGCGGTAATCAATGCACATCCGCATGGTTCCATCCTTCTTCTTCACAAATAGCACTGGTGCGCCCCAAGGTGATACACTGAGCCTGATAAACCCCTTTGCTAACAACTCCTCCTGCTGCTCCTTCAACTCCTTCAACTCCTTAGGAGCCATACAGTATGATGGAATAAATATAGGCTGAGTGCCTGGAGCCAAGTCAATACAGAAATCAATATCACGATCTGGAGGCATGCTAGGAAGATCAGAAGGAAAAACATCCGTGAACTCTCGGACCACTGGCACTGAATCAATCGTCGGCGACTCTACGGTGACGTCTAGAATATAAGCTAGATAGGCCAAACACCCCTTCTCGACCATGTGTCGAGCCTTCAGGAAAGAAATAACCCTGCTAGGTATATCAACTGTGGAACCCTTCCACTACAATCTCGGCGATCCTGGTATCACTAGTGAAACAGTCTTGGCATGGCAATCAAGGACGACTGTGATATGGAGATAACCAATCCATGCCCAGGATGACCTCAAAATCAATCATATCAAGCAACAGAAGATCTGCTCTAGTCTCGAAACCACAGAAAGTGACCACATAGGACCGGTAGATCCGATCCACAACTACAGAATCACCCACAGGAGTAGACACATGAACAGAAGTGCCCAAAGGCTCAGAAGAAATAACCAGGAAACGAGCAAACAAAGGTAATACATATGAGTAGGTAGACCCGAATCGAATAATACCGAAGCATCTCTACCACTGGCGGAAATAATACCTGCAATGACGGCATCTGAGGCTAATGCATCTGGCCTGGCAGGAAGAGCATATAACCTAGATGGAGCGCCGGCTGTCTGGCCTCCACCTGACTGAGTAATAGCTGGCTGATCTCTCCCTGTCTGGCTTCCACCTCTACGATGGCCTCTACCCGTCTGCCCTCCACCTCTAGGTGGCTGGGCAGCCGGTGCTGAAATCGTGGGCTGTGGGCCCTGCTGTACTGCCTTGCCCCGAAGTCTGGGGTAATATCTCCTCATGTGACCAGGGTCCCCGCACTCAAAGCAACTCCGCGGTGCGGCGACCTGCTGCCCGGAGGGCTGACTCTGATAACCTGAAGATCCACTGGAAGAAGCCTGAATAGTCAGTGGACGGTATGAACCCTCCGTCATAGCACTGAAATGAGGACTGGAAGAATCCGAAGGACCTGAATACCCACTGGAGGAGCCCTAAATAGCTGGCGGGTGATAAGAACTCTCCGGCATAACGCTAAAATAGGAGCGCGCGGGAGCACCCCGAGCAGGTGGTGGTGCTAAAACTAGGGGCCTGCTGGGCTGACCCCTACCAAACTGACCTCTACCCCTAGATGGGGTGCCTCTGAACTCTCTGCCTCTGTGGGAAGTATCACAAGTGCATGGCGAGACAGCTCAGAGAACCTCACCTCACAGTCGGTAACTGACATCTGACCCTACTCTAGGTGCTCAAACTGATACCGCAGCTCTTCCCTCTCAGAGGGAAGAATATATTGATCCAGGAATAACTGAGTGAACTGACCCCAAGTGAGGGAAGGAGAACCTGCTGGCCTGCCAAGTACATAGGACTGCCACCATCTACGTGCCCTGCCCTCAAGCTAAAAAGTAGTGAAGTCAACTCTATACGACTCCAATATCCTCATGTTGTGCAGTCTGTCCCTGCACCTGTCTATGAAGTCCTGAGCATCCTCATGACGCTCACCCCAGAAGACTGGAGGATAAAGCCAGGTCCATCTGTCCAATAACTTCTGTGGACCACCATCCACAGCTGGCCTGGGTTGGGGTGACACTGCAGTAACTGGCTGAGCCCCATCAGCGGGTAGTGCACCTAGAGTCTGATATACTACAGCTGCATGGCCTGGAGCCTGAGCAGTAGGGGTCTGGGCTCCCCCTCCTGCCTGTGAAGTGGCTGGGTCTGCTGGAAATAAATCAGCCTGAGTGATAGTGTCCATGAACCGTAGCATACAGCCCATGACCTCCTGAAATCCTGATACTGTCATGAAATCCGTCGGGGTAGGCTCAGATGCGGGCACCTCATCCTGCTCCTCAATAATAGGATCCTCCACAGGATCTGCCGGTGGTGCAACTGGAACGGCTCTGGGACACCCTCGTCCCCTACCACGGGCTAGTGCCCTCCCTCGTCCTTTACCTCGGCCTCTAGCAACGGGGGGAGCAGCTCCTCCCGGGTCCGGAACATCAGCGGTGCGAGTTCTCACCATCTGTGAGAGAATATAGGAGGGAAATTTAGTACACTAAGCACTGCACGACAGGAAATGAATAAAGAGTAGTCTTTCCTAATATCCTATAGCCTCTTGAAGATAAATACAGACTTCTCCGTACCGATCAACAAGACTCTATCAGGTTTGCCAATAACTCGTGAGACCTACATGAACCTGGTGCCCTGATACCGTGTTGTCACGACCCATTTCCATAATAGGTCATGATGGCTCCCGACATCATTGCCAGGTAAGCCAGTGCGGAATATTTCCATCTCCCTATGTTAATTTTAGCGGAGTTTAAGTGAAATAATTACCCGAATTCGAAATCGAAACCCGAAAGATAGATAAAATAAATAACATAATAGTACAACCCCAAAAAATAGTCTACCAAAGTGTGTGCCAAGACCTGGTGTCACAATTACGAGCATCTAGTAGAATATACAAAAGAAATATCTCTATCCTACTGTCCGAGATAAAGAAAGACAGCAAAAGTAAAGGAAGACTCCATCCGGCTGCTGAGCGGCATAGGAAGGAAGCAGCTCACCGTGGAAGTATCTGCCACAAACTCAAGGGCGCGCATCGAACTGGTAACCAGATGTATCTGCCTCAGATCCTGTACAATTAAGTACATAAGCGTAGTATAAGTACATAAACAATATGTACCCAGTGAGTATCCCGTCTAATCCCGAAGAAGTAGAGACGAGAGGTAAACTTGATACTTACTAGGATCAAAATAATATCATGATAAGGTGTTATGCTAAGCATGAAAATCTCCAATAATTAACAAGTAATAAGGAAAAAGCAATAATCATGTTCTTGACCATATTTCAGTTGTCATTATAGTTCAAATACTTATAAAGTATGCATGTCATGTCTAAGCTTTAGCACATATAAATATATATCATGTGCAATCATGCCGAGGTCGACGGCCCGCTCCAAAAGAAAATAAATTGTGCACTGCCGAGGGTTGAATGGCACGAACCATAGATGCATCTATTTCACCGAGGCGATCGGCCCGATCCATAAATATCAAGAAAACATCAAGAATGCACACAAAGGCTCGTTCATATACAAAGAATCTCTTATAGGGTTCAGCAAATTCATATGTTCACTTTTTTGTTCTTCTCATGTCTCTAGCATGCCATAAATTATCATGTTGACAATTTAAATACAAGATATCTCCAAATTAGGCATGATGTGGGTCGTAAACTACCCGAACAATTAATATCATAGTAGCTACGCACGGACTCTCGTCACCTAGTACGTACGTAGCCCCCGCATTTAGTAGCAAATACTCGTTTATTATACCTATGGGGACAATTTCCTCTTACAAGGTTAGAAAGGAGACTCACCTTGCTCCAACGTGCACCTCCAATTACCAAGAATGAGCCCAAGTCCTTACTTCAAATCCAAACAATTCCAAACTAGTTAAACAGAGTAAGAGCTAATTAATATAGGCTCACAAGATCAATTCCTAGCTATTTAAGAAATTCCCCAACCATTTACATGAATTTCCTAAATTTCAACCCCGGGCCCACGTGCCCGGATTTCGAGATTTTTCGAAGGAAGTTGTTCTCTACAACCTAAGGATCAATAATATATGATTTCTAGTCCATTTCATAACAAATTTCATGATTAAATCTTAGTTTTATTAAAACCCTAGGTCTAGCTCTAACCCTTTGATTTTACCTAATTTTTAGTGTTTAATAAACTTAATATACATGTATTTAAACTAATAATGATTGGAAGTAACTTACCTTGAAGTGCTATGTTGAAATCCTCTCTTTTGAAGCCCCCAAATAACCTAAGTGGTGTAGAAAATGAAATAAATGGTCTTTGAGTTCGAATTAAATGAATTCACTGCCTAGCGATTTCCGCTTCTGCGGTGCACTGACTGCTTCTGCGGAAATGGAATTGCTTCTACGAACCTGGCCCAAAATGCCTGGACCGCTTCTGCGGAACTTGGGCCGCTTCTGCGGAACTTGGGCCACAGTGTGGGCGTAAGGCGACTGGACCGCTTCTGTGGTCTGGGGACCGTTTTTGCGGAACCGCTTCTGTAGTTTCTCTTGGCCTAGCCCTTGGTCGCTTCTGCGATTGATTGGCCGCATCTACGGTACCGATTCTGCGGTCCTAGAACCGCAGATGCGGTTATGATAGAAGCAACAACCTTCAACTATTCCTCAATTTTCCTACTTCGCTCGAACCTCGATCGTTTGACGCTCGAGGCTCCCAAGCCCCGCCCGAACATATCGATAAGTCTAAAATCACGAGGCGGACCTACTCGAACCCTCGGAACACTCAAAACAATGCTAAATCTTGCAATCACCCCTAAAACCATATGGATCAAACTATTGAACTTCAAGTTCTTAATTTTCCTCTAACGGGTCAAAACGCCCTTAAACTGCTTGGATTGGCACCAAATTTTACGGGAAAGTCTTAAGAAACATTACGGACCTGCACCAAGCTTCGGAACCAAAATCCGAGCCCGATACCTAGAGAATCAAGGATTACTTAGTTTCTTAAATTCTTTAAAACTTCAATTAAACAATTTTAAATAAAAATTCATTACTCGGGCTAGGGACCTCGGAATTCGATTCTGGTCATATGCCCAGGTCCCATATTTTCCCACGAACCCTCCGGGATCGTCAAATCACGAATCCGGGTCCGTTTTCCCAAAAAGTTGACCGAAGTCAAACTTGGTCTTTTAAGAAAATTTTAAAGAAGTAAATGGACATATTTTACTCAAAACTCTTCCAACTCCCAAACCAACCGTCCCCGCAAGTTATAAATTAGCTAAAGCATGCACGGGAAGTTTTATTTATGGGAACGGGGTTCTAAAATGCAAAACGACCGATCGGGTCATTATAGATTAGCTATTTATCTCTTCTTTTCTTTCTTCTTTCTCACGTACTAAACTCCGAGGGGTTTTTATTGCTTTAATTTAGCTCCAAACACTGTCCTAAGTCCTTATAAGCACGACTTGCTCCTGCAAAACATAAAATTCACAATTAGAGCCATTTTATCGTCATTTAATCTTCCTAGAACAGTGAAGCATAGTCAAGTTAGGGCATAAATAGTCGTCAAACTACATGAATCTAGCCTATTATCAATACCCTACACTTAAATCATTGCTAGTTCTCGAGCAATCCACCATACTCTACAAAGGTTCCTTCGCTAAGGTTTTCCCTAACGTATCATACCAAGAACATCTCACCAAAGTTGTGTCTAGTAATGTAACATCTTTGCCTCAAGAGTCGACTCTCACGTGCCGTGCAATACTCATACTTACTCAAATTACTCTATACAGAGGTCAAGATTTGTCTTTCCTCCGTTAATCACATGCCCTCACATCTCACAAGAGAGTAGTTCCACAAGTAATAACATTAAGAACAATTAGGAACTCAGATAGACAAAACTCAATCACTCTCAGAAAGAACATTCATATGCCACAAAGATTCACCACAGGCTTGCCCATAGTGTACTTGTGACGACCCGGCCGGTCGTCTTAAGAATTAATGCTCCGATCCCTTATTAACTATTATCCCCAAGTTTATTTCTGCTATTTTGGTTTGCCGGGACGTTCGGTTTTGAGTTTCGGAGAGTTTTGGGACACTTAGTACATAAATGAGAGCTTAAGTGTTGGAAAGTGGTCTATTTTCGGAACAGTGTGAAGACAGCCTCAGAATTAAAATTTGATGGTTCCGTTAGCTCTGTTGGGTGATTTTGGGGTTGGGAGCGTATTCGGATTGTGTTTTGGAGGCTCGTAGCTAATTTAGGCTTGAAATGACGAAGTTTGAATTATGAAAATTTCCGGTTCGATAGTGAGATTTTGATCCAAGGGTCGGAATGGAATTCCGAAAGTTTCAGTAGTTCTGTCATATCATTTGGGATGTGTGTGTAAAATTTCAGGTTATTCGGATGGGGTTTGGTAGACTTATTGATCAAAAATGTGTTTTTAGAGTTTTTGGAAATTTTAAGCTTGAATTCGATGAAAAGTAGGTGTTTTGATGTTGTTTATGGCATTCCGAAGGTTGGAACAAGTTTGAATGATGTTATGGGATATGTTCGTAGGTTTGGTTGAGGTCCCGGGGGCCTCGGGTGTGTTTCGGATGCTCAACGGGTCATTTTTAGAACTTAGAAAATTGTAGAAAATTTATCAACTGATATCCTTCTTCGCTTTCGCATCTCCTCCTTCGCGTTTGCGAAGAGTAATCTTGGATGAGGACTTGTTACCTCTCGCGTTCGTATTAAACCTCCCGCGTTCGCGAAGCTTTGCCTTTTTCCTTCTTCGCGTTCGCATCCAAGCCCTCGCGTTCGTGTAGTATAATTTGGCGCTGAGGGGCTGTGACTATTTTTGTCATCGCGTTCGCGTCCTACATCACGCGTTCACGTAGTTTAGCAAGTCAACTCTTCGCGTTCGCGTACTGGCTCACACGTTCGCGAAGAGCAATTTCTAGGCCATAATATTTTTCTTTTCCGCATTCGCGAAGCACATTTGAGCAGCCTTCATTTTTCTTCTTCGCGAACGCGAGACTTCCTCTGCATTCGCGATTCCTTAAATACCTGGGCAGATATAGAATTTCAAAAAATGAGGGTTTAGCCATTTTGACCAAAACTTAAGCTTGGGAGCTCGGATTTGAGCGAGATTTTCAGGGGTTTTCAGAGATATCGATTAGGTAACGATTCTAAACTCCTTTTTGCTTGTAACCCACTAATCTAAGCATGAATTCCTCCTTTAATTTCGGATTTGAAAGAAAATTTGATAAAAATTTCATAGGCCGAATTATTGAGTTTTGATGGGGATTTTGACATCTGATTTGAGAGATTTTTATATGGTTAGACTCGTGTGAATGTGAGGATTCTGAAAATATAAATTTCACCCGATTCCGAGACATAGGGTTGAGGGGCATTTTGGTCATTTTGCATAAAATCGCGTATTAGCTTTGAATTAAATCGTAGAATCAGTTGCTTGAGATGTTATTTACAATATGCAATTGAACTGAATAGATTCAGGCCATTTGGAGTCGGATACTCGTGGCAAAGACGTGATTTCTAGTTGACTTTGAGCCGGTTCGAGGTAAGTGGCTTGTCTAACCTTGTGTGGGGGACTTTCCCCTTAGGATATGACATTTGGTAATTGAATGCCTTGTACGTTAGGTGACGAGCGCGTACTTGAGCTAATTGTTAAAAATCCGATTTTACTTTAAGTACTTAAACTAAGTTCCTTTCTTAGTTGTTTTATTCTACTTGCAAACATAGCCTGTGTTAGTTTAGGAAAGCATGCCTAGTTAACTTAATTACCTATTTGCTTAAACTGCCTTAATTGCATTACGTGAAGCATGTTAAGCAAGAATTTACTGTTTACTTGTTACGGACTTAGTATTTTTTTTATATTCTTGAGTTGTTGTTGTGTGTTTTAATTTGGGACTACGGGACGGTATCCCGGGAGATCCCCTGCACGTGTTTATGAGATGGACTGAGGTGCGGGATACCAAGAGATCCCTGACATATATATATATATATATATATATATATATATATTGAGGATATTAAGAGATCCCTAGTGTATACATTGAGGAACCAAGCGATCCTTGGGATACTAAGAGTTCCCAGTTATTATCCTTGTCGTGAGTAGTATTTCCTTGTGTTCTATCTTTATTTCTGTTTTTGTTATCGTATTCTTTTTATCCTGTATGGACTCTCAATGTAGANATATATATATATATATATATATATTGAGGATACCAAGAGATCCTCGGGATACCAAGAGATCCCTATCATACATTGAGGATACCAAGAGATCCTCGGGATACCAAGAGATTCCCTATCATACATTGAGGATACCAAGAGATCCCTATCATACGTTGAGGATATCGAGAGATCCTCGGGATACCAAGAGATCCCTGGCACATATTGAGGATACCGAGAGATCCTCGGGATATCCTCGGGATACCAAGAGATCCCTGGCAAATATTGAGGATACCGAGAGATCCTCGGGATACCAAGAGATCCCTGGCACATATTGAGGATACCGAGAGATCCTCGGGATACCAAGAGATCCCTGGCATATATTGAGGGTACTAAGAGATCCTCGGGATACTGAGAGATCCCTGGTTATCATCTTTGTTGTGAGCGGTATTTCCTTGTGTTTGCCTTATTTCTGTTTTTCGTTACTGTATCCTTATTATCCTGTGTAGATTCTTACTGTAGATTCTTATTTATACTACTCATTCATCCTGTCATTTATTATTTATTTTATCTCAGTAGGGCCCTGACCTTCCTTATCACTACCCGACTGAGGTTAGGCTTGGCACTTACTGAGTACCGCTGTGGTGTACTCATGCCCCTTCTGCGCATGTTTTTCATGTGTAGATCCAGGTACTTTCACTCTGTCTTATCATCCTTGAGGTGAGGCTCTTCGATAGAGACTTCGAGGTATATATGCTGCGTCCGCAGACCGAGGAGTCCCTTTCTATCTTTCTGTAATAGTATAGCCCTTCAGTATTCCCCTTTTGGTTAGACATTTTTGGAGTTAGAGCTTCTTATGTATCTCTTAGCTTGTGATTCATGGGTTTCCGGGTTTTGGGAAAATTTATTGGTTTTAAGAGTTGATATTGTGTATGTCGGGCGACACTTTTAAACGCTGCTTATTTACTCTACTTCTGTTTTAAATTGTTTCTTCCACAAATTTTGGTTTATCTTTCGCAATTTAGGCTTACCTAGTCGTAGGGACTAGGTGTTGTCACGATAGTTCACGGAGGACAAACCGTGGTTGTGACAGTACTACTCTACTAATCGAGCTCACTCATTCTCAGATCAATTAGGACTTCACTTGGTTGGAATGTAGGCTACAGGACGGGTAGGATATATTTGGATATAGTGACTAACCTCCCTAAGCACTTTAATACAATCACTTTCGCATTCAGAACCATACTTATGTCAGACCAGGCATTTCACCACACTTCTATTTATAATACCCCAAACTCCTTTAGGTGCAATTGTATCAATTCACCACTTATCAAGGACTACATTTACTCATTTTCTTTTCTTTTTTTTTTCTTTCAGATTGCGCTTATTCTTTCATTTTTTAAAATAGTGGATCTTTTTCTCTATTTCATTGGTTCCACTCAAAAATCAAACCACCACCCCACACTTTAACTTTTGCATATTTCATAACTATTCAAGTGCTCATGGGAGGTAAAAGGGGTTCAAACAGATGGGCCGTTCAAACAATTGGGTAAGGTTTGTAATGTGGTTGTCAAAGAAACAGGCTTACAGGCTCAACGAGGTTAACTACGATGTATCGCATTTAGGAGGGTCTACTTTATATATCTGGCTTAACAAAGAAATGTCTATATCACTTCTAAGACTAAATAAGGCTACTATTTCGCTAAACACACAGGGCAAGTTCTAGGCATCAAATGCAGAGCATAGAATACAATACAACTCACACCCACATGGCACATGACTCACTCCAGATTGGCTTATCAAAACACTCTTGTTTGAGTACTCAAGTCAGTTACAAACATACAACTTAAGGCACTCTAACAAGAGTCAACAACTGAGACTAAGCGTCACACTCTAGTGTCTACTGTATTCAGGTGTAACAACGCTAAGGGATTTTCTTCCTATCTCATCTCATAGCCCATAAGTACTAACTAAAAACTAGAAACAAAATAAGCAAAAACTAACTACACCCAGTTCAATCAAAACCCTTAGAAAAGAAACGTTGCCCAAAGAAAAACCAAGGGGGAGTTACTACACTACCTAAAATAGAAAATCTTTTTGGTATTTTCTTTAGACTTACTTCCCTCAAGAAAACTTTCTAGAAGATCCGTCTAGAGGAAGAGTCCGCATATTTCTATTTTTTTATTTAAACGTCGACTTAGACCCTCAAGAACTCTGCTGAATGAGATCCATCGTCGGGACAAGTCGACTCACCTAATTCTACTGCTACTCAAAGCCACACAATAAAAGAAAACATAAAACAATCATGTTCTTACATATATACACATACACTAAAGTATCCCCCACCCCACACTTAAACAGAAGACATGCACTCAAGGCATACAAAATAAAGAAATGTGAGGTAAAGGAACTTCCCTGATGGATCAATCTTGATCGGAGACCGTTCACGGGTCCAGATGACATGCACAACCTAGAGCTCATAGACAGCCCATTATTTTCTTCTCAGATTTAGCATTCTGCGTGGCCAAAGCATCACCTCGCATCCCCAATTATGTGACAGTGGTACGTACTCCTGCCATCTCCTGCTCTAAGGCTACTAATCGGGTAATCTGACCAACCCCAGATGGTCCTGCAGCTGCTGCAACCAGTGCTTGGGTGGGCGGTTCGACTTCCGCTTCCTCCTGCTCATCCTCTCCCTCCTCAGATGCATCTGAGTCATCACTATCATCACCACCAGGTGCCACAGGCTCCTTCCTTGTACTCACCTTGTCAGCTCAAAACTTTCGTCTCTCGGCACTATTATATCCACACTCAATTTTTTCGGCACCCGAGCTGCCCGGCAAAGCCTACTGACTAAGGAAGGGAAGAACAAACCATACCTCTTCACCGGACAATGTGTAAACATCTCCTCGTGAATAATCTTGGCTACGTCAAAGTTATGACCATTTATAAACCACCAAATAATACAGCTCGAGGGGCATTCACTTCCGTGGTGTTGGAGGACGGAAGCAGGCGGTTATTGATGACATACAACCAGCACTTCCCTTTAAAGGTGAGTGCCGCTGAATGGAACTTCTCCCCATATTTCATCCATACAATTTCCTTGCCATGTACAAAAATTATCTCAAAGTATAGCTCTCACTGGGTGTATTTTCCGCCATAAGCTTCATAATAATCCTCCATCTCCATCACAGGTGTGGGCAACCAATATATTTTTCGAATAGCCTCAACAGAGGCATCCACAACCTTCTTGCGCACTATTACTACACCATTCACATATTCTTTAACGTTAGCATAGAACTCGCGCACAACCATCACATTCCCATCATCTGGTTCTTCAAAGAAGATTTGTAGCCCACACCTGACCAGCTCATTATACAAGTTGGGACAGCCAAGTTAGAGCGACCCTATATCCATGCCCCTCTCCGGTATTTGTTTCTTAGAAGCCTTATCAGCAAAACAATCCTAAGCCATGGCGGAGACGAACATGTTAATATCAAAAGGACGAGCAGTAGCTGGAGCGCGCGCCCTAGAAGATCCAGCTTTGCCGTTGGATGAAGCACCTGGTGTTCGGCGTTTCCTGGAAGGTGCCATAGTACTTGAAAGAAGAATGGCATTAGCACAACCCAAAAGATGTGACTCAACTACGGTTACTCAGAGTTCACTGCACAATTGGTCACAATCAGCATTGACACTCACTATGGCATTTTAACAAACACATTCTGGGCATCATTCTAACACTCCTCTTCTAATCATGTTGTAACCGAATAAACACCACAAGTGCCCCAAATTCACCCAACTAAGGTAAAAGATACAAATCCACAAATACCACCACCCACAAGCACTACATATACACTACAATTTACTTCTAAGAAAAGATAAGAAAAACTACTACACAATCAAGAATTCAAAAGAAAACCAACAAAAATTGGCAAAAAGAAAACCTTACCTGAAGTGGGAGGAGAGTGCGAGAAGGGAAGAAGAGTGGTGAGGATGGAATTGACGTTGAACCTTTGGGGGATTAGGGATAGGATTTTTTTATAAGTGAAGAGAACGGGAAAGGGGCATGTGTCAGTGGAGAGGGAAGGGAATTAGTTGTGGGAGGGAGAAGATGGATTTTAGTTGTGGTAGGATAAGGGGGGATTAGGGTTGGGGTAAACCAAATACTACAATCAAAATACAAAAGAAGAAAATAAATTAAAAAAACAAAATTTTAATTAATACAAAGTAGCAGGCGAGCAGTACTAGCGTGGTTCAAGTGCGGTCCGAGCACGATCGCGCTAGCAAAATAGAAAACTTGGCCATATACCTGGCCACTAGCGCGGCCTGAGCGCGCCCTGAAATAGAAAACTTGGCTGTACGCGCGGCCGCGCTCCTAGGCCTCGAGATGTTTCAACTTTTTTACCTCTTCCTTCAATGTCTGATGGATTTATCACCCGCCCAAGCTCACCTGCACTGGTTAGTACTTACTAAAATAAAAAATAACAAATTCTAACTACTCTAAAGTCACTACGCATTAGGTTTCCTCCCAATCAGCGCCTTAGTTAATATCGTGGAACGACAGTTACAACAAGTCAATGGGTTGCCTCCCATGAAGCGCCTAATTTAACATCGCGGCATGACGCAGATGAGCGCATTTAAGGCTCGCTCGACCTCTGAGGTTCAGTCAGATGGATCACTGATATTTGGTTTCATCCATGCCCGCATATGGTTTCAATCTTTGCCCATTGATCTAAATGTGTGGGAATCTTTCTCTGAGGCAATCTCTATGGCACCTGAATGGAGCAATTCGACCACCCGAAATGGCCTAGACTATTGTGATCTGAGTTTACCCGGAAATAGCCTTAATCTTAAGTTGTAACTTGAAATTTTGCTCAATAATGTTCTTGGTGCAACCTCTTCATTCTCTCCTTGTATAACCTCGTGCTCTCAAAAGCAAGAAATCGAAACTCGTCTAGCTCATGCAATTCTGTGACTCTATTTGTTCCCGCAACCTCAATGTCCAGATTTAGCTGTTTCAATGCCCACCAAGCTCTATGTTCTAGTTCCGCTGGCAAGTGACAGGCCTTCCCGAACACCAACTTGTATGGTGACATACCAATTGATGTTTTGAAAACGGTTCTATAGACCCAGAGTGCATCATCTAGCTTTTTCGCCCAATCAGTTCTTTTGGCATTCACAGTCTTGGTTAGCACACTTTTTATTTCTCTATTCGGTACTTCAACCTGTCCACTGGTCTGAGGTGATATGGGTTTGCCACCTTGTGGTGCACATCATACTTTGCAAGCAATTTCTCGAAGGTTCGGTTGCAGAAGTGAGTGCCTCTGTCACTGATAATAGCTCTCGGGATCCCAAAATGGGTGAATATATTCTTCTTCAAAAACCCTACTACCACCCTTGCATCATTGGTGGGTAGTGCTGCAGATTCCACCCATTTGGATACATAATCTACAGCAACAAGTATGTACTTATTGCCAAAGGAGCTAACGAAGGGGCCCATGAAGTCTTGGGTTCATGGACATCTCATGGCGATGAGAGATGTTCCCGGTTTGCTGACATTCATCACAGCCCTTCACCCATTGATGTACATCCTTAAACATGGTTGGCCAGTAGAACCCGGCTTCTAGAACTTTTGTTGCCGTCCTGACTCCTCCAAAATGTCTGCCATATGCCGATGCGTGACATGCCTGCAAAACAGAATATTGTTCTATCTTGGGGACATACTTCCGGATCATATTGTCAACATAAATTCTAAATAGATAAGGTTCATCCCGGTAATACATCCGGCAGTCACGATAAAACTTTTTCTTTTGCATAGAGGAAAGGTCATAGGGAACTATACTGCTTGCCAGGTAATTTGCAATGTCTCCATACCATGGCACTTCTTCAAGGCTTGTGGTGAGTAGTTGCTCGTCTGGAAAGGTTTCCAGAATATCCTCTGCCTCAACTGAATTTTCATCTCCTTCAAGTCGTGATAGATGATCAGCGACCTAGTTTTCCGTGCCCTTACAGTCATGAATTTCCAGGTCGAACTCTTGCAGTAGAAGCACCCAATGAACCAGGCGTGGTTTAGACTCCTTCTTTTCAATCAAGTACCTGATAGCAGCATGATCAGTATATACAATTACGTTAGAGCCAATCAGGTATGATCTGAACTTGTCGAATGCGAACACCACAACAGCATCTCCTTTTCAGTCACAATGTATTTTAACTGGGCTCCACTCAACATTCTACTGGCGTAGTAAATTGGGTGCATTGTCTTGTCTTTCCGCTGTCCTAGCACTGCCCCTACTGCATAGTTACTGGCGTCACACATGAGCTCAAATGGTTTTTCCCAGTCGGGGGCAACAATGATGGGTGTTGTGACTAGCCTCTTTTTCAACTCCTCGAATGCTACCCTACAATCATCAGAAAACACGAAAGGGTGATCTTTATCTAACAACTTACATAAAGGGTTGGCAATTTTTGAGAAGTCTTTGATGAATCTCCGATAGAAACCGGCATGCCCGAGGAAGCTCCTGATTGCCTTGACTGATGTGGGAGGTGGCAGCTTTGTTATCACATCAACTTTAACACAATCCACCTTGATTCCTTTGCTTGATACCAGGTGTCCCAAGACTATACTCTCTTGTACCATGAAATGGCACTTTTCCCAATTAAGTACAAAGTTAGTCTTGATACACCTTTTCAACACTCGGGTCAGGTTTGTAAGGCACTCATCGAATGAGTTTCCAACCACTGAGAAATCATCCATGAACACCTCCATTATGTCTTCAACCATGTTGGTGAATATGGCCATCATGCACCTTTGGAATGTGGCAGGTGAATTGCTTAGGCCAAAAGGCATCCTCCGGAAGGCATAGATCCTATATGGACATATGAATGAGGTCTTCACTCTGTCCTCTGGGGCAATGGAGATTTGGTTGTACCCTGAGTACCCATCCAGAAAATAGAAGTAAGACCTCCCTGCCAGTCTGTCAAGCATTTGATCAATGAAGGGAAGTGGGAAGTGGTCTTTCCGGGTGGCCAGATTCAATTTCCTATAGTCCATGCAAATTCTCCAGCCTGTGACGGTTCTTGTAAATATCAGCTCATTATTATTATTTTTTACCACCGTCATACCACCCTTCTTAGGAACACATTGCACCGAGCTAACCCAGTTGCTGTCAGAGATAGGGAAAATGATTCCCGAATCTAACCACTTAATGATCTCATTCTTCATCACTTCCTTCATGTTAGGGTTTAGCCTTCTTTGGTGCTCCCTGGAAGGTTTGTGCCCCTCTTCTAGCAGAATTTTATGCATACAATATGCCGGGTTGATCCCCTTAATGTATGCCAAGGTCCACCCAATGGCAATCTTGCACTCTGTGAGTACCTGCAAAAGCTGTTGTGCCTGCACATCTAGCAAACTAGATGAGATAATAACATGTAATGTGGAGTTAGGTCCGAGGAATGAATACCTGAGATGGGCGGGCATTGGCTTCAACTCCAGCTTTGGTAGGTCTTCTATGGATGGCTTGGCTTAAGGAGTTTCTCTTTTTTCTAAGTGCAAGGGCTCAAATTCAAGTGATCTCTCCCAAAAGCCTTTGCCCTCAAGAGCCAGCACCCATTCTGCCAATGCTTCCCCATTCACCTCATCTAAATTCATAAGACATACAACAAGAGGATCCTCAATAGTCAATGTCTCATCATCCTCTTCCACGATTACATCTACGGAATCAATAAGAGAACAATTGGCGAATACACTTGGTCGCCTCATAGATTTCTGCATGTTGAATGTTATCTCCTCATCGTTTAACCTCATCTTGAGCTCCCCAATTTCACAATCAATGAGGGCTCGCCCTGTGGACAAGAATGACCTTTCCAAAATTATGGGAATTTCTTCATCCACTCTGCAATCCAAAATTACAAAATCTGTAGGGAACACAAATTTCCCTACCTGTATCAACTCATCATCCAAAATACCCGAGGGTCTTTTCACTATTCTGTCAGCCAAATGCAACAACATAGATGTGAGTCTAGCTCTTCCAATCCCCAACCTTTTATAAATCGCCAGGGGCATAAGATTTATACTAGGACCCAAATCACAAAGTACCTTGGCAAAGGCAAAGTTACCAATGGTGCAGGGCACAAAGTACCTTGGCAAAGGCAAAGTTACCAATGGTGCAAGGAATTGTGAAACTCCCTGGATCAGGCAACTTTTCAGCAATTGGTCTAGTTACCACAACACTGCAGGTCTGAGTTAGAGTTACTGTGGCCAAGTCTTAGAAGTCAAATTTTCGGGACATCAAATCTTTCATCATTTTTGCATAGCCAGGCATATCTTTCAAAGCATTAATCAATGAAATATTTACCTAAATTTGTTTCAACATCTCCAAGAATTTTTTGTATTGTGCATCTTTCTGGTTTTTGGCCAGCCTTTGTGGGAATGGTGTTGGAGGTCTCTTCTTCCCAGTGATTTAGGATTTCTCTTTGTCAAACACCACTTTAACTACCTGTTCTTGGACTGTCTCAGCTTCTTTCTCAACCTCAATCTGTCTTTTGGTTTCTTCCTGGGCAGGCTGTACTGTCACCTCTCTTAGTTTTGCTGAATCATCTAGCTCAATGGGCACTAGTACAAGTGTCTCAACCTGTCTGATTTCTCGAGCTCTCTCTTGCTCCAAGTCTAGGTCTCTGTCATTACGTTAGACTTACTGCCATCAGCTGTTTTGGACCTAGATCTTTTGGATTTACCTGAGTGTTTACATGTAATGTCCCATGAGGATGATTATTCAAAGATATCGAGATCTGGCCCATTTGCACTTCAATATTCTTTATGGATGACTCATGTGCATCTACTCTTTCACTCATTTTCGCATTTAACCCAATAACATGCTGCATCATTGCTTCGAGTCTAGCAAACCCATCTTCATGTCTCCCACCATGTTGTTGCTGAGGAGGATGATAACTCTGCTGCTGATTTTGGTTGTTGTACCCCTGTGGCCTTTGGTAGTGCGCCCCATTATCATGATGTTGCATGGCTCCCAAATTTCCATTATTGTGGTGCGACTGGACTGGCCTGTATGGCTGATTTTGTTGGCCCCAATTCTGACCACCTTGACTCTGGCCCCCATAATTAGACACATAATTCATGTTCTCAGGGTAATGATGATGAACACTTTACGCATTCCACTGGCTACCAATTGGCTGACTTATGCAAGATGTGCATAAGGCCCCATTGGTTGTATCTACAATGCACACCTGCTGCTTCTGCCCTGACTCTTCCGCCTTTTTGGTGAGTATGCTCATTTGTGTCATTAAGGTGGCCATATTTTTAGCAAGAGTGTTGGTTGGATCTAAGGCCATTGAATGAACTATTGGAGTAATAGGTGCATTCCTGGGTGTCCACCCCGAATTCCGTGCCATCTTGTCAAGCAGGATCTGGCTTTCTCTCCATGATTTGCTCAAGAATGCTCTACTAGCTGAAACATCAACCTTAGTTTCACGCCATCCGTCAGACCCATGTAAAACCGCTGCCCCAACATCTGCTCTGTAATACCGTGGTGCGGACATATAATCAACATCCCTTTAAATCATTCCCATGTTCTTGCAAGGTTTCCATTGGTTTCTGTCTGAAGCTCAAAATTTCATCAATTTGCTGAGCAGTCTTGTTGGGTGGGTGAAACTTATTCACAAATTGCTTGACTAACTCCTCCCAAGTCGTGATGGAGTTAATAGGGAGTGAATTTAGCCAAGTCTGGGCATCTCCTGTCACTGAGAATGGGAACAACAATAGCTTTATTGCTTCCTGAGTTACGTTGGGTTGCCTTTGAGTTTTACAGATTGACAGGAAGTTCTTCAAGTGTTGTTGAGGATCTTCAATGTATGACCCCGAAAATAGTCCCTTATTTTGCAACAAGTGCAGCATGTTTTTTGTGATTTGAAAAGAGTCAGCATGTATCTGTGGGACTACTATCGTCGTGGCCAAATTCTTCGTTGTGGGTTGTGCCCAGTCATATAGAGGAGCCTCTGGCACAAGAGATGCCACTACCTACGCAGCTGGGTCTACCACGTTATCCCCGTTGTTGTTTTTGTTGTTTACCAACTCTACCATGTCTGGTTCAGGTTGTTCAGCTGATTGTTATTGTTTGTTTTTCCGGGCCCGATTCAAGGCCTTGAAAACTTTCTCGGGATCTGATAATACTTCAAACACTTCACCAGTTCTCGATGAGTTTCTAGGCATGCACCGATACAACAACGTTAGCAAACGTTAAAATTTCAATGTATGGATTGAAAATAAAAGAAAATTGACTACACTAAAAATTTTTGTCTTTCTTTCAATTGTAATTGATAACACCGTTAATTCCCCGAAAACGGTGCCAAAATTTTATCACGCCCAACTATGCCTTATAAAAAGGACAACCAGTCGTTGCAAATATAATTCGGGTATTTAGCCTAGAGTAGAATCCCACAGGAAATTAATCTACCAATTACTTTTGTCGGACTCACTGAATTCTCCGTAATCAACTTCCCAAATATTTTGAGTAACACTTGGTGATATTTCTACTAACTATAACTGAATAAAATTAAGTAAATTAAAAGCTAACTATGATTGAGTTGTAAACAAATAAGAGAAGGATTTAAGGTGTGACTTCCCTTATTGGTGGAATCCCTTCCTGTTATGTTTCGTATAGATTTGCCTAATCATCTCTATCAATCATGAGCACTCTTACTACGGTAAATCTCTCCCGAGTAATTACAGCAATTTACTAGATGCACTCTCCCGAGTTACGCTAGCTGGCTTATATTACAGCTCACTTAGATCGCACCCAAGGTTTCGTTATCCCTAATATCACCTTTAAACCCTCGGTTATTGATTCCTCATATACTTTGGGAGTGGTTTGTTCAACAATAACTAAATATGCACCCTCTCCCGAGTAATACATATTAAATAGGCACAGCTAATTGAGGATCCTGTCAATTAACTACAACAAGAACGTAGTTGAACAAATAGAGATTAAACTGGGCAAACTATATTAACACAACAAGAAGTTCATCCCTCAACAGGTTCCATCAAAACCTTAGACTAAATAATTAGCTACTCATAATTGTGTTCATAATAACAATAGCAAAACTCATCATGAATGATAAAAACAAAAGGAAGAAAGGTAGAACTCGATGTCGAATTATCCTCCTTGCCTCTTGCCTCTTCTTGCCTTGAACAAAACTATGAAAACCTTGATATCCTCTTTTTGGGCGAGCTGGACCTCTTATAGGTTAAGTGGAATTGCCCCCAAACTTTCAAGTTTACCCTTGAAATTTCTGCGTTTCGGATTGACTATCGCGGCTGCGTTCGTGACCGTGATTGGGCTGCGCATATGGCGTTCTACACTATCCCGTTTCTTCTGCTCTAGAATGGCCGTGCTAAGGCCGTGCTTGGCCTACGCGAGAGTGGATCAGCTATTTATCTCTTCTTTTCTTTCTTCTTTCTCATGTACTCAACTCCGAGGGGCTTTTCTTGATTTAATTTAGCTCCAAATACTGTCCTAAGTCCTCATAAGCATGACTTGCTCCTGCAAAACATAAAATTCACAATTAGAGCCATTTTATCATCATTTAACCTTCCTAGAACAGTGAAACATAGTCAAGTTCGGGCATAAATAGTCGCCAAACTACTTGAATCTAGCCTATTATCACTAAATATTATTATCTCGACAACGATATCATATAAAGGGATAAAACCCATATTTTTTGTAAGTACTGCAGTCTTGTAAAACTAATAAATATTTTAATATTGTATTGGAAAACTAATTCAAAGTTGTAGTAGGATACCTTAATTATTTAGGATTTGACTTATTTAATTTATGTCTAAATAGGATTTGTAGTTAGAATAAATATAAGAATATGCTTTCTTGTTTCTAGTTGAAATAGGTTTCATACTATTATTAATAGGGATATTGATAGCTTATTTTATGTGTGGAGGAAATAAAAAAGTGTAGAGACCTTTCAGAGAGATTTATAATCAAATAATTTCCTTCATATTGGTATCAGAGCTTCTACAATCTTGGGAGAGAATCAAGTAGCTTCTGTTGCCAGAGGGCGGCGCTAGCCAATGTGTGCCGCCCGTCTGGCCAAGAAATATGTTGGTAAAAACATAGAATTGTCAACAGAATTAGAATATTCAATGAAAAGTTTCTAGACAGATTCAAGAAAAAAAACAAGTTTAAAGAGGTGCAAACAAATATGGCACAAGAGGAAGAAACTCTTCTCTAAAAGTTAGATAGAAGTTTATAAAAAGTTAGAAGTTGATTATGTGTTTCAATAGAATTGGGTGTTGGTGACAAAGTGCATCAACGTGAGTTGGAGATAGATGCTTCAACAAAATTGGATGTTTGTGACAAAGTGGATCAACGGTTAGTGACAAAGTGCATCAACAGGAGTTGGAGATAGTTGCTTCAACAAAATTGGGTGTTGGTGACAAAGTGCATCAACGTGAGTTGGAGACATATGCTTCAACAAAAATTGAGTGTTCGTGACAAAGTACATCAACGTGAGTCGGAGACAGGTGCTTCAACAAAATTGAGTGTTGGTGACAAAATACATCAACGTGAGTTGGAGACAGGTGCTTCAACAAAAATTGAGTTTTGATGACAAAGTGCATCAACGTGGGTTGGAGACAGGTGCTTCAACAAAATTGAGTGTTAGCTACAAAGTGCATCAATATGAGTTGGAGACAGGTGCTTCAACAAAAATTAAGTGTTGGTGACAAAGTGCATCAATAGTTGGTGGCGAAGTGCATCAACGTGAGTTGGAGACAGGTGCTTCAACAAATTGAGGGATAGAGACATGTGCTTCATCAAAAGTGAAAGTTGGAGAGAAGTGCTCCAACATAACTGCACAACGGACAAGTCAGACGTATACAACTTTGAATTACGGGAGAATGTTGGAAAACTAATTCAAAGTTGTAGTAGGATACCTTAATTATTTATGATTTGATTTATTTAATTCATGTCTAAATAAGATTTGTAGTTAAAATAACTATAGGAATAAACTTTCTTGTTTCTTGTTGAAATAGGTTTCATACTATTATAAATATGGGTATTAATAGCTTATTTTATGTGCGAAAGAAATAAAGAAGTGTAGAGACCTGAGATTTATAAATAAAATAATTTCCTTCGTATTTAGATCAGAATTGAGGAAAATGATACTTAATGGTAACTAGAACAGCAATATTCTATTATTCTTTTGTCGTGAGTTTGATCTGCTCCCTCTGTACCATTTTATTTTATATAAGAACGTGTCAGATTTAAAATCCAGCAATACCGAAGAAGAATATGATATTAATGATTTAAATGTTAAACTTGATGATAAAATTTCACATCAAAGTTAGAAATACTGAATTATTACGTAAATATATATTTTTTTTTAAGTGAAACTTTTTCTATACTGACGTTCGGCTGAAAAGATATTCAAATAGATTTTTTCCAACAATTTTTGAAACAAGCGCAACTTTAATTCTGAAAATTGGGAAATTTTAGAATAGAAGCATGAAAGAAACTGGAAATGGACAATGACAAGTCGCAACCACATAACAATGATTTAAAAAAAAAAGAGAAAGAAACATGGCTAGTGGCTAGTTTTACAATTCTGCAATGTCATAATCAATGATATGTCAGCACAATTATAATTCCCTTATTATAACAAATTCTAATAAAATGGGATGACAACTATTGCCAGAGAGACTTTTCTGTTCTTATTCCATTTGTAAACGAATCAACTATTCAACTAATAAAAAGTAGTTACACAATTTTTTGAGTTTTTAATCTCTGATTTTTTTTTGGGTATGAATATAATGAATATTGATAAGACTTCAAGTCCAATAAGCAATTCCCCAGCCAAGCTAGCAGTGTGAAATAGCAAATAAAAGCTGCGCCGTCTTCGACTACCTGTACAAGCAAAATCCAATTAATATACGCATTACATTAACTGAATCAAGACTAAGAAACCATCAGTATCTGCTGAAGAGTATAATAACACATTTCAGCAGATAGCAGCCATGCACGTTTCACAGCCAAATTTGAAAATTAGTTGTCAAAGACAGCCATGACAGTATTTATCACAATATTAACACATCGAATTAACAAGTCCATTTCAAAGCTGGTTCATGTCGTGATCACTAATTCACTACATGTCTGTTAAACGCAAGGTATCTCCCGTCCCAGATGGAACCTAGGTAGGTCTAAAGACATCCAAAGACAAAACTATTGTATCAATGGCACAAAGTTATAGGACCTTCATAATCAAGCTGTTCTTGCCCGAATCGGGTCTCTATGTCAAGTTCTATATCAGGATCGCAACATGTGCCTGCATGTCCGGCAGCACAACCAGGGGCGGAGCTAGCTCTTTGCCTATGGGTTCAGCTGAACCCAATAGCTTTGGTTCAACCTCGATATTTGTCTCAAGAAACCTATTGAATATGAACAAATTACAAATTTAGAATCTAGTAACTTAAAAGGACCAGAATCGCAAACCCATAAACTACAATTCTTGGCTCCGCCTCTGAGCACAACCAAGGGCTGGTCGATAGATGCATGACCAGTAATAAAGGGCAGATCAAGAGAGGAACTTTTTTTGATCGGTGGCGAAGCAAGAGAAAACTTTGTAGCAAAGAGGGTATAAAGTGGTAGTACTAGTTTCTGAAACTAGCAAGATGTGGTGAAGGTTTGTCATAACAACTAGAGAATCAAATTCAGTGGGAATATAGCAAACGCAGTATGTGGAAAATGTCAAAGTGGATTCTTCCATTTGTCAAGTTTAACTACTCATTAAGCCATTGCTGATGTAAGAAAAGGCTTCAAATGGGCTCCATCATGTTTAAAGTCACACAGCCAACTTTGCTGCTAAAAGAATCCTACTCTGTGTTACACCTTTTCAAGAATTTGCCAACCAAAAATTTCCATCATGCCAGATCACTTCTTTAGAAGCACATACTTTTATCTACAAGGAAACCAAAACAAATACTAAAACCCGACCTACAAGAAAAAGAAATAAATAAATAAGGAAAGAGAACAAGCACACACACTACGCACAAAAAAGCAGCCTGAGATAGCTAGATGAAGAGATCAAAGCACCAAATGCCACATCAAAAAGCACATACAACTCATAATTTTGTGCCCCCCTCCCCACTTTTCTCCTAATACACAGGCCACTTTCTGCGCCTTGGCAAAATTACATTGGTTGTTCTATCAAAACCAAGAATTTCACTTGTAATTATGATAAGTAGAAGGAATATATTATAGTACATTAAATAGGAAAAGAATTGGTGGAAGTAAAAAGAGAGGCAACTTAGAATTGACTCGAGGACGATAGCTGACGCCAATATTGACTGCTCCACATCAGATTGATGCAACAAATACTCTATTTGAGAATAATGGTAAAAAAGAAAGACACAAGATGTCATAATCAGATATAGGCTTCACCAGCAAATACAAAAACTAATGAGCCTTTCCACTTGGCAATTATATTCAATGTGAAAAATAATTCAGAATATGTTGATAGATGGACTCAGAGAGGGTGGCTTTCTTTTCCAATACAAGCCAATATGGACTTTTGTCTTCGTGAAGATGATGGGAATTTTGTAAAAATGAGATTCATATGCATGATTGCTAGTGGAAATAAGATAAGGGTGATGAGACCCATTACCATATCTTCAATAAAGAATTGATACAATGAAAGGTATCCTAGAAAGTAGGTGATTAACAAGTTGACTGGGCAGCCCGGTGCACAAAGCATCCCGCGTTCACGCAGGATCCGGAGAAGAGCCGCACCCCAAGAAGGGGTGTGATGTAGACAGCCTACCCTAATGCAAGCAATAGTGGCTGCTTCCTCGGTTCGAACCAGTGACCTATAGGTCACACGAAGACAACTTTACCATTGCTCTAAGGCTGCTCTTCATGATCAGTTATGATTAACAATTGACTATTGCTAGGATAGTATAAGGTGGGATTTCAGCTTACAAATTGCAAAATTAATAAAAACAACTTTGAAGCAGGCATCATATATAGTTAAATTTAAATCAGACTGATTTATTAAGGGAATAATGAAAGCATAAATAAGGAGAAAAATGAGGTTGACAGTCTTTCTTACCTTTAATACCTATCTATCAGTAAAAGTTGTTGACAAAATTGAATCATCTCTAATCTACTAGTATCCCCATATTTGATCTATTGTACCGCTTTCAGTCTTGTATCAAGAGAACCAGAATAAGCAGAAGAAAAGCAGAAATAGACAAGGTCTGGAACAAACAAAAAAAGGATAACATTAGAAGAGTATATATAATATGCAAGATTCAACAATTCAGAAAAAGAATGAAAACAAGTCTTGAAATTACCACAACTATGCTGTAATTAAAAGGACTTAATGAAAATAATGTAATGCACGATATATGAAGCAAGACGGAAGTAACAGATTCCTTACGTTTTTCTTGGCAGCTGAATAATCCATACGCGGAAGGAATCCTTGTAACCCGATGTTATAAACTGGAGTTCCATCGGGATAGTAGAGGCCATAATTCCTCTCTGATGCTGGACCAGGCTTTAGATTTTCATTAAAGAGGGCAAACACATAAATATCAATGGGCTCGGATGGCTTTGCTGGAGTTCCTTGATTTTGTTGTATACGCCGAAACAAGTTACCATTATATTGTGCAGCATTTTCAGGTGTTGCTCCAAACTCATTTGGGTCGCCCTTAGATGGCCACCCTGTCTCAGAAACTTTAACTTGAATGTCTGAGTAGCCCATTGCCTTAACCGCTGAATGAACTGCATCAATTTGTGCATACAACATGTTGTCATACTTTAAATTTGTGATTGGGTCAATCGTACCAGCATTAGGCCGGAAAAGAACATAATCAAGTGGGACTTGATCGGGGCTGTCTTTGTATGCAAAGAATGGATAGGCATTTATAAGAAATGGCGACTTGGTTTGGGCATGGAAATTGAGAATGCCATGAATGTATTCAGCAAGATCTTGTCGAAATGAACCAGAGGAAGGCGGAAAAGAGTTGCCCAAGATCCCAGCCGAGTGGGCGTGTGCAACATATATATCATTGCTAAGGCCAAGATTAACAAGAGCCCGATATACACCTTGCATTGCCGGGAGGAGGTTATTCATCATCTGTGTATCGTTCCCCGTCAAGATCTCGTTCCCAACAGTAATACAAGTGATTTTAGTCTGAGTATGGTAAGGTTGAACATGCGATTGAATCCAAGCCTGAGCTTGTTGAGGATCAGTCATTCTTTGTAGGTACTCATTCCCAAGTCCAATAACGAATTCCACATCCGTGTTAGCAAATGCGCTTAACACGTTTGGATCAGCGTCATAAAGTTTTACTCTCGTAACATTGATAGATCTGAGGAGATAGGAAACTCGCGACGGTGTTGGCAAATTATTGGCAATTTGGCCATAGTTAATTCCAATTCCAAGGCTGAGGGTACTTGCAAATAAATCTGATCAAACAGTTGAAATAACAGTAAATACCTTATATAGTATGTGAAAAACACATCCATTCAACAATTAAGAAACTACCTAACAGTAGAAAATTAACTACTCCACATATCCACCTATACTTAACCAAGAAAATCAGAGCAAAAACTCAGTTTTTTCAAACAAATGACTGTAACCATCTTCTACTGACAATTTCAATTATATATTCAATAACTGAACAGAATAATCCAATAAAGAAACACATATTCCCTATTCCTTAGGATCAAGAATCCACCTTCACTAAATCTGGTGATAAACACTTAGCAACAACTTCATATTCACATTAAAGGCCAAGCAATACTACAATTCCCATCAAGTAAACAAGAAACCAACTTAAAAAGACTGAATCTTTATAACCAATGGGCAGTTCTTACCCCACCAAACTACCTCACCCAAGAACCAAAGTAGCATAAAAACAAACTAGTTGATGAAAAGGACATACAAGATTTGTACTAAAAAGGAAGTGACCTGAAAGAGTAAGGAGGAGGAGAAGAAGAGGCTTGAGGAAGTTGAAGAGGATGGCCATTTCCCCCTTTGCCAGCCTAGCTAAATCTCAGCCACCACGGCTCTTTAATGATGTATATGTATCCTTATTTATACTACATGCAAAAACTTCCTTTATTTCTCATTTCCCTTTTTCATTGTTACTTGTTACTACTAGTAGGAGTATATAGTATTTTCTCATTAAGCATATTTAAAAGGTAATTAAATATACTTTTATTTTTTTAAATGCTATGACATGTTCGGGCAGCTTTGGCAACACCGGTAAAGTTACTTTCACCTTCAATGTGATCAGGAGATCACGGGTTCGAATTGTAAAAACAGTCTCTTGCAGCCTTGCATAATAAGGTTGAGTGTAATAATCCCTTATAGTTCGGAGAATATTAGTGCACCAAATTGTCCTTTTATGACATATTGATGATCACAAGTTATATCTATCTTCTTGCCTAGTAGTATAAATTCGAACGAAAAATATCTTATTTGTATATTATTTTTTATATAGGTGTTGTCTGGTCTAACTAAAGGCATCTAAATTTGTTAAAACTTGCAAGTACATGTTACTAAAATAATTTATTTAGCAAAGTTGAAGAAGATGGACTCATCAAATACTAACTGTAATTTAACTTTAAATTATACTGTTACTTTCGTGTCTCGACCACTTGACCATTCATTTATGAACATAAAACGATAAGTATATTATACAGCTATTATATAGTATTATAGCTAGCAGCTACGCACAAATTATTTTGGCGAAATCTATGTGAAGATTTTTTGTGACTATTTCCAGTCGCTTTCTTACACGTAAGTTCTCTGTTTCCTTTCTGTATCAGGGCAGTTGTATGTAGTTGACACGTGAAATTTACCGACATAACTTTCTTGTTTTCAAAGAGACCCTTGAAGTTTTTCATTATTACATTTTGGCTGCAATGGACTTTCTCTTTTGTTTCCTAAAGTACAATAGACATTTCCCATCAATTACCGCGTAATAAAAAAAAAAATTCCCGTTTTATGCATTTTTTTTTGGTCCAAATTATTTAGTGGAAATACTGTTCTTTCTAGTTCATTGATTTGCACATCATCTCTTTTTTTTCCCGAGTGAAATAGCGAGGATGCAACTTACCACTAGGTTAAACTGTAAAATTATTAATCATATTTTATGATAAATATAACTTACCATACTTTTTGATTAACTAGTCTTAGGGTTCGCGCTTTGCGTGTATATTTCTATATTAATAAGTATAAATAATATGTTTGAGTTATAAAATAGAATTGAAAAAATATAAGCTCTTAAAAATGACAAATATTGATCCTATTTGGTCAACAAGAATATTTTTGATAGCTTAGTGATCTATTAGGGAACTAAATGTCGAGGTGATATGTATTCTAGATAGGGAACTAAAGAAAATAAAAAAAAAATACAATAAATTATGTAGCTAAAAGGCAAATATTCATTGTTGAGTAGAATTTAGCTATGGGTGAGTGATAGATTATCAAATAATATCCTTTTTGCTATGAGATGAATTTCAAAGTTAATTCCAATTTCCCTTAAGCCAAATTTTGTAATAAACATTTTTTTTACCAAAAGAAGGCATTTTCATCTAGTTGACGGAAATAAGGATTACAGTAAATTAAGGTATTGTCTTGGAAACAAAGTATTTTAAATTAGTATTTTCTAATATGTATTCTCGATAAAATTTTAATGATTTTAAAGTCCTAAATATAAGGACTTTTTACTAAATTCAAATAAGGAAAGATTTAAAAATAATAAATTTGATTTAATTCAAACACCTAAATATTAGCTAGGAGAATAATCAAATGACTATTTTGTCAAGTGCGAACTCTATTTTAAAAGGGTAAAAAAGACGAATGACATTTCGTTAAGAGGGTTCGTGCTTTTAATAAAGTAATAGATAATAGATATGAAAAAATATTGAGAACAATAGCTTCTACACAAATTATACTTATATGCAACTTAATCATTGTGTGAAATTCACCAACGGATGATGTAATGCTAAAGCATATTAACTCCATTTCCATATCTTTTAGTAAATGTCCTAAAATCTTGTCTAAAAATGTGCTTTTTATTTACTTTATTGTGCTAGCAGTTATGCACAATTTGTTAAAATGTGTTGAACTCAAAATTTGTAGTGATTATTCAGCATAACAGAAAAGTGGACTTAACAATTAGCGAGTTTAAAGACAAACTGGAAAGTGGACTTAACAATTAATGAGTTTAAAGACAAACTGGTGAGGTCAATTCGATTAAATGGTACAAGACTACGTAGATACCAAATGGACTATCATAATATGGTATCAAAGTTGTGGAGATGGACGAATATTAAGAGGTAGAATAAAAGTGTTAGGGGAAATTTAGGATTTTAATTTTCATTCATTAAATTAACCTGTTCAAATTTAATCGAGCTAATTGAATTGTAACTTTGTCTCAACCTCCCAAATATTGAAAACATACTAATAACACATTTATTGTCTCATCTCCTTTAAAAGGAACACAAAAATATACTTCCGAATTTTGGTGTATGAATTACTTAGGTGTAATTGGGAAATGATGTCAAATATATACATGGAATGATATCTTTTGATTAGTATTTAGTGTTACTTTTTCATTATCTAGGAGGTAGGGGTGTACATGGACCGGGTTGGTTCGGTTTTTACCAAAATCAAACCAAACCAAGTATATCGGTTTGGATTGGTTAGGTTTTGTCGGGCTTTTCGGGTTTTCGGATTTTTTTGTTACATGAATATTATTTCAATCTTACTTTGTTAAAATTATAGATAAAGTTTTGATAAGTGAATATATGTTTTGTAATTATGCATACAATTGACAAACATATGATCTATTAAAATATTCTAATGGGAAATTTTTTTTAGTAATACATAATAGTTATTTTCTTAGTCGTCTAACAATATTTTTTCGTTAATTTACGCTTTCAGAGTTAATACATGAGAGGATCCCAAATATTTTTATATTTTTTAAAGAAAAACCACTATAAACTCTTAAAAATATAAATAAAATTTATATATTTATACGTTGGTTTGGTTCGGGTTTTTTTACTCAATATCAAATCAAGTCAAACCAAACCTAGCCGGGATTTTTAATCGATTTGGTTTGATTTTTCGGTTTGGTGCTTTTTTCCGGTTCGGTTTGAATACGTAGGGGTAAAAGTACATCATTATCCACGATCATAAGTATTATTTAGAAGTAAGATCGTTATTTCTACCTCAAAATATGAAACGATTTCCTTATTTGGTCACATTTTCGGAGAAGTTTTGTAAATTAAGAAAAAAGAAAAAATCTTTTTAATATCTTGCGATCAATTTTAAAATACTTCGTACATTGAATAAGAAGACAAACAGCCTAGTTTAGACCTAGTTTAGTCAATGGTCAATGGAATTTCAACAGAGTATCAGTTCTTTAGTAGTAATTTCTTCTGATTTTGGGATACAATGCGACATAAAATGTTAGGATTTGCTAACTAATGTTACACAAGCTAGTTTTCTCTCTCTTAATTATCAGTAGGTGATGGCAATTTTGGCAAATTTAAAGAAAAAATTGAGGTCATGTATCTTTTTCTCTATAAAATACATAAGATGATCATATCCTATAAAGTGAGACAACAAAAACTATAGACTTTTTCTATACTCATTAAAATAAACTTTAAAAGAGAATTCTTTTAATTGGTCGTTTTCGTTTTCTAATGGTAAATTTATATTTTCCAAATTGGAAATTATGAAAGGGTCGAGCAAATGGGAACAACGATAAAATCATACAAATAATCTTTAAAATTGAAACCTATATATAGCACCCTACTTAAAATACCTGCATTTCTTTTTCTTTTGAAAAAAATGTAATTCTTTTTTTTTTAAAATAATAATTCCATCATCATGAAAGAGGAGTTAAGGCATGACTCCAACCTGTATATATATATCAAAAATCATAATTACACGGAGGAAGACATAGGCCTTGGCCTCCAAAATAGTGAGGTAGGTATTGGACTCACCCTATGATACATGATTGAACAAAATAAATTAGAATAGTTAAGAAGAAGGTTGCGCTTCCTCCGGGAGTTTGTAGCAACACACATGGATGCTATGTACAAAAATTTGCTAGAGAGGAGCTTATTGTTAGGTGCTGTCATTGATAACGAACTTGTTCTTCTTCTGTCTGAATCTGAAGTTAGGTATCCCATCACCTTCTAACTTCATCGAAGCTCTAACATTCAATGGTAAATTGAAGATAGAAACAGTTTTAGATTCTTCACCCAAGTTAGCAAGCTTGTCAGCAGAGTTGTTTCCTTCCCTCAAGGTGTGGAAAAAAGACAAAGTTACAATCCTTAATCATGGTTTGAATCTGCTCAATAATATCATTGAATCTCCAGGGTGGTTTTCTGCTTCTTTTGATCAAGTTGAGAACAATCGCCGAGTCAGATTCGACTATAACATTTGTGAGGTCCTTCGTAATACATATTTTGGTGCCTCGCCTCATAGCTTTATTCTGCGATATTGCAACTAAAATCTTCATAGCATTCTGCAAAAGCACCAATTGACACACCATTGTGATCTCTGATAAGATCACAATCACCTGCTGAGCCTGGATTACCCATGCTGCAACCATCAGTATTGAGTTTAAACCAGCCTGTTGGAGGTTTATGCCAATAAATGATCTGACTGTGAATAGTAGGGGAGAGCTTCTCAATTTTACTGTAAGTATCATGCCACATGTTGGTCAATTACAAATTTGGAAAACTCGTATGGATAAGCATATTTATCATTTTGGTCACTTGCTGGATGATGAAGCGATTGGACATGTGTTTTTGCGTCAAACCTAGCCGAGCAACTGTTCTTCCAAATTTGCCAACATATGATTGAAGGTAGGGATTGAAGTACTGCCTTATGGACTTCATTTTTGGGCTTAGTCAACTACCACCTCATACTCTCTGTCTTACCAGGCCTTGGGCCAACTTGATACCACATGAGTTACAGAAGAAGGACCATACTAAGTTGGCAATATGGCTCTCACTGAGTAGGTGGTCAGTGGATTCCTCATAATGGTTAGTGAAGCAATAGTTACATATGGAGGCAATATTCACCCCATATCTTTTAATAGCAATATCAGTTGCTACCTTATCCAACAAGGCTCTCGACATAAAAAAAAAGAGACTTTAAAAGGAAGCTTTTTATGCGAAATAGTCATATCTGTAAGAATAGTTCATCTCTTAGATCTCAATGTGTGCCATGCAGATTTACAAGTTAAATCCCTTGAAGGCTCTGGGGTCCAAATGGGTCTGTCTTCTCTATCTCTGTTGAAAGGGATGACTTTGATAGATATGACTACGTACAAAGGGAGAGTTCTATCAATTTACTCTGATTCCAATCATCATGAAGGTAGAAATCCTTTACCATAATTCTTTTAGGAGTGCTATTTTGAACCAGATGAGCTAGAGGTCCAAAGTCGGTCTAAGAGTCCCACTTGAATGAAATTTTCCCCCTTCCAAGCCTCCATGAAATATAAGGTTCCACCTTGTCTTTGATGTCCATCATTCTTCTCCAAGTATGAGATTGGCCGAGAACTTTCTTTCTTGCAACAGGATAAAACCTTTTATAATACTTAGCTTCGAGAAAGTCTTTAAGAAGAGAATTTTGAGTTCTTGTCACGATCCTAAAACGGACCCGGTCGTGATGACGCATATCGTAAACTAGGCCAGCCGACACAAACCCCAAACCAACCACAAATTCATAATAAGTCATTTAAAGTCATTAATTAGCTATAAATTCCATAAAATAAGTCAAAATAGACAATGCGGAAATAGAACACAGCCCATCATCGGGGTGTCACCTATCATGAGCAACTACAACTCGTCTCGGAATAAGAAAGGACAACATAGTTGGAACAAATGCTAACACAAAGCTAAATAAGATAGGAAGGAGAAGCACTGGGCTGCGAATGCTTAGCAGCTACCTAGTCAACTCCGGAGACCCGCTGGAAGGCTAATCAGCACTCGCTATCGTGACCCGAGACTCCTAGATCTGCACACAAGGTGCATGGAGTGATGTGAGTACGCCAACTCAGTAGGTAATAAAAGTAAAAGTAGTTGAGCAGTAAGAAAACACGTAAGCTACGTCATAATGCTACATCAAAATAGTATAAGTCCAGAACAACGCAATAAAGCAATAAAACTCATAAAAACAACCCAGTTCAGTAAAACCTTTTTAAAACATTTTTCAATAGTTTCAAACGAGTGATGAAAACAGTGAGTAAAAGGATAGAAACGTAAAAAGCCCCTTGGGCAAAACAAGTACCATAAATCGCCCCTCGGACTACCTCACAATCACTTGTATTAGCCCCTCTGGCAACAACATGAAACAACAACAGCCCCTCGGGCAATATCACATCACACACACTGGGTACCCGTGCTCACTGGGGTGTACAGACTTCGAAGGGGCTCCTATAGCCCAAGAGCTATCACAAGCCATCTCGTGGCATTATAAATCAGGCCCTCGGCCTCTCATATATAATATCTCACAAATCAGTACAACCTGCTGCGGCGCGCAGTTCGATCCCATGATATCCTCACAACACAGGTCCTCGGCTTCACTCAGTGTCACGACCCGAAATCTACTAAAGGTCATGATGGCGCCGGACACCGCTGTCAGGCAAGCCAACCAAATTAATTAATCAAATTCTCGTTTTAAATATTTCTAAAATCTCTTCTTTTATACGTTTAAAATATACATAGTAAATTTCACTGAATAAGAAATGAAACATTTAACAACTTTTAAAATTCTGAATAAACCCATAGACATCCCCAGAACCCGGTGTCACAAGTGCATGAGTTATTTCTAAGAAACAATACAATACCATATCCGTCTGAAATACAAATTGGACAGAAAGTAAATACAATACACTAAAAGAGATTATACTAGTTGCGGGTCGCCTCGAGTAATGCAGCTCACCTAGTCCCCGTATCATCCATGCTGCTACACCTAGTAGGCCACTAGAAGTATATGTGCCTGTGCAACAAAAATGCACAAAAAGTGTAGCATGAGTACGAAAACAACGTGTACTCAGTAAGTATCCAGTCTAATCTCGAAGAAGTAGAGACGAGAGGTCGACTTCGACACTTACTAGTGGTCCAAAATGATATTATTAAAGCGATGACTCACGGTCTTATTAAGGACAACAATAAATTCAAATGAATTACCAAACAGATAAAAGTTCCTTTTTATTAAAATTCTCCGGATTCATAATCCATTAATTAACAATTATCTCAAGTCGGGGAGAGCAGATAGAAATATAAATAAACCTCAAGACAAGCAATTCAAACATGCGCAACTCATGCCGAGGTCGTACGTGTCACACCTCCTTTTTTTACACAACTACCCCGAAGGATAAATGTATAAGGGGAGTTTTTTCAATTTAAGTGACATTATTCGAAATGGGATTATTTATTTATTTAGAGTCGCCACTTGGGATAGGATTGGTTTTTGGTGTCCCAAGTCACCGATTTAATTTAAATCCCAAATCGAGGAAAATTGTCGACTTCCCAATTGGAGTCTGCGAACCAGAAATTCTGTGTAAGGAATTCTGTTGACCCGAGGGAAGGTTTTAGGCACCCCCGAATCCCGTGGTTCTAGCACAGTCAATTAAATTGTTATAAATGGCTAAAATCTAATTTTTATACATGTTCCAACCTATAATGCAATTTTTATAATTATTTACCGCTTTTAAAATATTTTTACGAAAGTGAACGTTGTTTAAAAAAATATATTTTCGGATCACGTCACATGAAATTCACCCGGATCCTCGACATTTTTATTCAACATTTTTGGATTTGGATTTGGGTTGAATGAAATGCACACCCTTATTAAGAAGGTAAGATTATTAAAAACGTGCCTAAAGTGACTAACGTCTTTTTAACTTTGTGAGAGGCCGTGAAATTCGCTAAACGGCACGTCCCAAGTTCTAAGTATTTTATATAGACAATTAATGAGGGCCCCGCAATTTGTATATTTTGTTTGGCGAGGCTCTTCTCACTTTTAATTAAAGGCCAAACTAAAGTAACTACGATTTTTCTATTTATTATTTATCTCTAAAAGGGCTAATTAATTTACAATTATAAATTCGGACATCGAATTCAAGTCCGAATTCAAACAAAAGGGAGTACCCTTTTAACTTGAACCCGCTACCTAATTCGAAACGCAAATTTATATTTGAGAATTAATCCCCGTATTCCTAATATAATTTCTAATAGGTTTTAATTTCCTGCATATTTCTTGGGCCTAAAGTGTGGCCCAGAAATGTAGCTTGAAACAGTCTTACAATTGGACTTCAACATGAGTCCAATTTGCATGAGACTCCATTAATAGGTATATGGGCCAATCATCAGCCCATAAATTCTAGGCTAATTCTTGTATAACTGGGCTGTTATCCTAATGTCCAGAATTGAATTCAAACAAGTTTGGATTTAAACACAATAGGTAACACTGAGAATTTAAGCTCTTCAATATAAATTCAATCAACTTCATTTGAATATAGATGGGGATAAACAATAGTGACGTTCAGATTTAGAGTAGAAACAAACCAAATTTTTCTTTTATTTATTAGCTCTAATCAAAAGGATTCCATACTAAGCATCAATTGATGTAACAGGAAATCATACAATTACTTAGGAGCTCATATGACATTTAAACAAGGGATTTCAAACTCCTGCTTAACGAAACTGATCATAACTCAATTTTTAAAGACTATAACTATGCGTTATCACTCAATCTAGCACATGAAGCTTATGCAGTCAGTTTTAACCTGACTGAACTGATTATCACTAAATATTACATTCATCAATAATGTCCAAACAGTCTTATATAGTCTAATAACAATCCAAATTATACAACCCTTAATTGATTATATACTACAATAAAATTCTAATCAATTACAAGTCAAATAACCAAATGAGCTCAACAGAATAAGATAGATCAGCACTTCATTTCACTTCAAAGGCTTGGAATTACAAAATGTGTACCTGAAGATCAAAACAAATGAGAGAAGTGGTCAACAAAGTCACAACAGCAAACAGGATTCAGCAAGCCACCACAAACTCTAACTCAACCAGAAATAGCTCCAATCCAGTAGATTTTACACCAAATCAGACAGAATACCACTTAAAATGATTCGAATAACACCAAAAGAAGCTGAAAATAAATTCAAAACAATCTCTGAATCTTCAAGCAAACTGATCACAATGAATTTTCTGTTATTTTTATGTTTATCTAGGCTAAAACAATGGACAATCTAGATGATGAAATGTAACAGTATTTGTTTTGGATTTTTCTTTATATTTTGGATTTTGGAGAGATTTCAAGACCTAAAATGAAATTGTTTCAGATCCGAAACTCTTTAGTTTGAGATTCAAATTTGAAGTTCAAACTTGAAGAAAGAGACTTTTTGGGGAAATTTAAGAGCTGGAAGGGATTTTTAAATTTTTCAGATCTCTAACCTTCTGGAATTTTTTCAAGGGTGTGTAACTTGTAAAAGAAGGCATTAAAGGTGCCTTTTATAGGCAAGAAGTGGGGCAGTATGTTCTGGAAGGGTTTTTCTATTTTTCTCCCTTTTTATTTTCAGAAATTGCATATTAATCCTAAAGTTTTTACTTGTTCCTCAAGTTACTGAATTAAAAAGCAGGAAACTTACACTAAAGTCCCCTTCTAGAAAGCCCTAGGGTATTCTTTTAGCCATGAAATTCCTATCCTACCCTGGTTTGAGTCTTAAAATTACTATCCTTAATAAATTGGGCCATTTTCACTGCCCAAAATACCCTTTAACTAGGCTAAAATTTATTAACCAACCAAACCCTTCACTTGATTTAAAAATTAACTATAATTAACCCTATTTAATCTAAATCAGCTATAACCAATCCACAAAACTACAATTCAACTCTAATTAATACTAACTAACCTAAATGGATTAATCAGCTAAGTAACTAATCAACAAGATAAACACTGAACCAATACTTACAGAACTAAAATCATGAACTAATAACCATGAATTAAACAAATAAAATTGTAATTAAAGAAGAAAATAGGAAAAACAAACAAACAAGATAATTCTCACAAACTTAAACTAGATTGAACAAATGCCATAAAACAAAAAAAATCAATCTGAAATTAAACTAAATCAAAATCGATTCAGCAAAAAAAACAAACAGGAATTAAACAAAAAAAAAAACAAATAAAACAATTTGAAAGGAAACTTACTGATTTTCGAACTTTACAAGAATCGCCCTTTGAAATTGGTTTCCAGTTGATATTATAGGTCTATTCTATCAAGAATAGACCTATAATATTAACTAAAAACCAATCGCCTTCAAAAATCCCCAAAACAAGCTAAAATCTATAAACCCTAGATTTGAATTTTGATGAGTTTCGGAGGTATTTGAAGAGTTTTATTCAAGGATTAGAGATGAGGGAGGTAAGGTGACTCAGTGGTGTAAATTTGAGGTTTATTGGAGAGGGTTGAGGTTTGGCCGAAATTTAGATTCAATATTCGGAGAGTCTGGTGATATTTGAAGAAAAATAAGGTTGGAATCGGTATGGGGAGGTTGAGATGAAGCTATGGTGAAAATTTGGAAGTGATTGGAGGTTGGCCGGCGGCGGCGGCGATTTTCGGCCGGCGGATGAAGGCGGAGTAGGGTGGAGTTAGGGCGGTGCCGGTGTGTTACAGGGGAAGGGGTGGGGTTACGAGGAAGGGGGTATATGTTTTTAGGGTTTGGTAATGTTTGGACAATTTTATGTAAAAGTGACAATCAATTTGGGCCGTTGGATTAGATAAGATCAATGGCCAGGATTGATAGACGTCAAAACGACGTCGTTTTGCATATAGGGGGGCTGGACCGGGCAAGGACTATTTGGGCCTGGGCGGACCGGATTTAAGAGGTGACTGAAGGGGAAATCGTTTGGGCCAGAACAAATTGGCCCGATTTTATGGCCTGATTCAATTACTCTCTTTCTTTCATTAATTTTCTTTTCTTTTCTTTTCCTTTATATATTTTTTGTACTTTACTTATTATTATTTTTGATTTTCTGATTTCATTATGTACAATAAAACTAAAAGACCCAAATCAAATCTAAAATTATACTAATTAATTTTCAAAATTAACTAATTCCTTACTTAAAAGAAAATTAAATTAAAAATGTAAAAATGTAGAATAGAAATGGTAAAAGAACTATTTTGCTATCATTATTCTTATTTTAGTAATATTAATTAATTAAAAATATAAAATCAAATTCTAAATGCAAACATACTATTTTTGTACTTTTATGAATTATATCAACTAAAAAATAATGCACACAAAAATGCAAACAAGACATAAAATCATGCAATTAATTCCTAAAATTCAAATACTAAAAGAAAATCCTAATTCTAAAGAATTCTATAGGAGTAATTTAAGCGTGGCAAAAATCACGTGCTCACAGCTACCCCTCTTTGCTCGAAGACACGAAGGGTTTTCGGGCAAAGATAAATGAGCACCATGAAAGATTTTTCCCGCTCANCCGATCTGAATCTTGATGCTCGCAAGTTGTAGGTGTTTACTTCTTCATGCAGCATTGGGTCAAAACAAAATCAGCGGAGCTTGTGACTTTGATCAGATTTTGAACACTCCGCAATCTCGCTTGCTTCACATTTGAGTTCATTTCTTTTTGTTCTTTTCTTCTTTTCTTGATTCTGGATTGAGATTTATTCTATTGGTCATTTCACACCTTGTCTTAAGGTTGACCTACTTAAGATACCAAAACAAACAAACAAACGAAATTTTCTGCCCCAGTTTTCACTAGGAAAATTTTGTGAGTTAGTTGTGACACATATCTAAGCAATTAAATCAGGATTGTGTAGGGAGATCCTCGGTTTTTGGCCAGGATTTTGGTAAGAAAAAGCTCCATGGTTTTTTGGCCGGGAGATCCTCGATTTTTTGGCCGGGATTTGAAAAGAAAAAGCTCCATGGTTTTTTGGCCGGGATTTGGAAAGAAAAAGCTCCAACGGTTTTTTTGCCGGGAGATCTTCGATTTTTTGGCGGGGATTTGAAAAGAAAAAGCTCCACGGTTTTTTTTTGGTCGGGAGATCCTCGATTTTTTGGCCAGGATTTGGAAAGAAAAAGCTCCACGGTTTTTTGGCCGGGAGATCCTCGGTTTTTGGCCGGGATTTGGAAAGAAAAAGCTCCACTATTTTTTGGCCGGGAGATCCTCG
>MU757224.1:86870-99259 GCA_026770625.1 Nicotiana glauca | reverse complement strand
TCGCACAACACCGGTACCCAATTGTACGCAGAGTGTTATCGTGTAATCATCATCTCCATGTCTACCCTTCCCACCCGATTTAAGGTATTAGAGCGCGGAATGGTATCGCTTACTTATTGCATGATACTACCCGTCCCCATCTTATTAGTCCAGGAGGGAAATGGACTACTAATCCTAAAGGAAAGAGGGCTTAGGGCTTTTAGAGGTTTCAAAGGATAAAATGCTAAGGCGTCAACCAAAACAAATAGTTGCAGACAGAAATGGGATGCAGACAGGAAAGCAAGGCTCAAATATGCCTTCATAAATCATCAAAAACATAGAGTTTAGCATGTCTTTCACGTACTGATTTTGGTCCTATTAAAATAAAGCGACGAGCGGACTGGTTCAACACATATTTTTATGCGAAAAGTCTACATTAGGCATACTCGAATGAAGTTGTTTGAAAACTGATTTGATTGACTTAAGTGTTAATTACAACTAGGTGTGACATATACTGATTTTAGAAACCGATGCACAAATTGACAGGGGTTACTGATTTTAACGGGACAATATGAGTTTAACAGCTAGTATTATCTCTATTTAGATTCGAAACTTTCTATAGGCATGCTTTCTGTATGAATAATGATTTGGACACCCTTTAGACATTAACAACATCCTAGGAGCCTGGCTTCTACATGCAGTTTTTATTATTATTATTATTATTATTTATCTATAAATAGTTGTCCTAATGTCGTTTGTAGAATGCAACCGTATGGTAGACCATGTTTTATATGAAATTGCGGAACAATTAGGAACTAACCTATATGCAGGACATCTATGCGTGTTTGCAGGAATTAAAGATTAAACCTATGAGCATAATTTCTAGGCATGAGTTTTGCAGAAATTAAAGTTTAAAAATCTATAGGCATGATTTCTAGGCGGATAGGCATAAATGAAAGTTGAAAACCTATAGGTATGATTTCTAGGCGGATATGCATAAATGAAAGTTGAAAATCTATAGGTATGATTTCTAGGTGGATATGCATAAGAAAGTTGAAAACCTATAGGCATGATTTTTAGGCGGATATGCATAAGAAAGTTGAAAACCTATAGACATGATTTCTAGGTGCGTTTACAGAAATAAAAGAAAAATTTAAACCTATAGGCAGGATCTCTACCCTTGGTGCAGAAAGTAAATCTCGTCCCCCCTTTTTTACTAAGTTCCCCGAGTTTACACAAGTTATTACAGCCCCAAAAGAAATAAACTGGAATAAAAATACATTAGAAAACCTCAGCTACATCCGAGCAGCCTAATTCAAATTTAATGCCTAATAATATGAGATTGAGCCATTTCCGAGATCCAAATTTTCAAGCCTTCTCTCATCTAGGGTGTTTCAGGGATCCAAGGGATTTCAGGAATCCCAGGCAGCGCATACACCCAAGATATTCATAGAAATTGAGTTGTGCAGTGTGGAAGGGCCAGCCTTTATGTGTCCAAGTTCAGAGGGAGCTCCAGGGTCCCAAGGCAAGGCTCACATAAGAGGGGCAGAACTTAAATTCTAAGAGTTGAGTGTAAGTGCAATAGAAAAGGGTAGGGGGACTACCCAGGCTGGTTGGTGGTCATGCCCAGCCACAATATAGACTGGCACACCCCTGACCAAACTTATTATCAAGATTTTAGGGAGTAAAGACCTACTAGAGGTCAAGCCATGGCCTGAACAATAATCAGAAATACTGGCAGGCCAAGGCTGTTATTGAGCATACACACAATGAGGAAATAGGGATGGGAAATTGACAAGCTTAGGACCCCAAAGGGTCCAGTTCATGGCCATGGACAATGATTTCAGGCATTGCCACGTTTCTGAACCATAACTTAAAGCATACAAAGGGGATATGAGGGTTTGGGATTCATAAAGTATCAAATACATGACAAACAACTGACAGGATGCACCTGTAAATTAAACATTGAATTACAAGGGAAGGGAAACATGTTACAGCATGCTAGAAACAAATATTAACCAAGGAAGACATGAACAAAAGTAGGCAGTAATGAAACACATTGTTGTTGGGACATGTAAATGAACTGAGACATACCAGTAGAGAAGCAAAAAGTGTAGAAGAAAGTAGAGTAAACAAAGTCCACAGCAGCACAAGTAGCAGAAAGAGGGAGAGTTTTAAGTGAGAATGATTTTTTGAACTCAGATTGCTTTTTCTGTTTTTTTTGTTCAAAGAAAAGGGAGAAGAGTATTTATAGCTTTGAAAACGTGTAGATAAATAAGGTAACAAGTACAAATCTATCACAAATATGGCATGGTCACAAATAAGAATCAAATTAGTATAAGACTTCCCTTTAATCAGGGGATTCTTATTCAAACGGATGCTAACAGGATCCAAATAAGGAAAGGGAGAATAGGCCTTGTAAATAGAATGGTTGTTGCCATAAAAGAAGCAGTAAAGTAATACAATAGGTATTTAAGTCTAAGTTCAGGATTGTACTTATTTTTGGAAAGGGTTTAGTAAGGCCAAATAAAGAAAGAGGATCAATTAACCCTTGACAGGCGAGTAAAAATCAGAATTTCATGAAAGGAAAAGTTTGAAATCAATTACGAGTTTGAAAATCAATCACAGAAGGGACTCAATATATAAATGAATGCACAAGTAATAATCATGCGAGGCCAAGCTATGGAAAGAGAAAACAACATATAGTAATAGCATAGAGCAAACATTCAAAACATGCTAGTTAGGTCTCAGTGGTTAAGTAATAGAGAAAAGGTTCAGGAGCGTGCAAAGAGCCGAGTGAAAATCATAGTCGAGTTTGACAGGTAGCAAGAACTCGGAACAAAAAGAAATCACATAAAGGAAAAGAGATGCTGAAGCAAAAGAATCAAATTAAGCAATTTTAAACAGACGATTTGCACAAACAAAGTCAAAGGACTTGAATAGGCCCCAAAGAACTAGGGTTTTCGAAATCAGTCGAGGTTTGAAGAGATAAGAAGATAAACACACAAACAGTCTCAGAATCTCAAATAAACCCTAAAAACTAGGGTTTTCACCACTTAAGCAGTAAATCAAACGAACACTAACATGTAGACTCAGAAACTCAAACAAATCTCGAAAAATTAGGGTTTTCAATACCAACTAGTCCTAGAGATGCTAAGCAGATGAATTGAACAAACTCAGAAACCCTAATTTAAAATCAAAGGGTTTTGAGAAAGGAAATTTGGGGAAAATGCTTTAAACGTCACATATAGCATAGATCTAGCACAGATCTAAACGAATAAACAAAAAAGAACCTTGAATAGGCTAGGGTTTCTGAGAACCCTAAAGGACGAGAAAGGCTTGGAAAATACGAGATCAGATCTGAGTCGATAAGGTCAGAACAAGGCTCAGGAGGCTAAGATATGCTGGAACACGACCGGAGATGGCTGAAAACCTTGAATCGACGAAGGTCTGGGTGAAGATCATCGAAGACTGGCCTTGAATCTTCAGGCATTAGGCATGTGAGAGCAGTAGGAGGTGCGTATAGGTCGTCCATGGCTAGAGCAACCATGGATTCTTGGGGATTTGAGGTCGAAGAGGGGTAAGCGGCGATTAGGGTTTTGAGAGCGTTTGAAAGTGTTTGAGAGAAGAGAGGAATTAGAGGCGGCGTATCTGAGAGAATGGGGTAGGGTTTGGGGGTTGTTTGCAATTAAAAAGGAAGGGAGAGATCTGGGCCGTTGATCAAAATGATCAACGACTCAGATTTTAAAGAACTGGCGGGTTCGGGTAATTGAATCAGGGGTTGAGTTGGCATGGTAGTTGGGCTGGGCAATTTGGGCTTGAATTTGGGGGTGAATTTGGTGCAAAAATAGGCTAAAATTGAAACACAATTGAGGCTAAATTGTAAATAACCACTTTTCCCATTTTTATTTTATAAAATAGCAATAATGATTCTAAAAACAAATTACAAGTACCGAGTAAACAAATATTATATAAACAATAGATTAAAAATGCTGGGATTGATTTTATAATTATAAAATGCTATCAATTATGAAATAGGCTATAATTGCAATTATATGCAATTTAGCTTTAAAAATGCCAAATGAATTTGTAAAAATATGCAAAAATCACCTTAATTATATTTTGGTATAAATATGAGGATAAAATAAGTTATTCACCAAAATGATAATTTTGGTAATAATTATCAGATTTTATGGTATGAAAGTAGGCAATAGCTTGGTTTAAAAATCATTAAAAAATGCCAAACTCTTGGGTGTGCTTATATATGCACATATATGCTATTTTGGAAGTATTTTGGGTACAAAAATACATAGGGAAAAATTGGGTATCAACAAACAGCAACCAAACTATCCGTAAAAAAGGACTCACGGTCATGCTAGACACCAATGTATAGAAACTCATCACCATGCCTATACATCGTACTCGTTCAATTAGCAAGTAGCAAAAAAGACTCAACTCCTATTCCCTCAAGCTAGGGTTAAACCAAATACTTACCTCGATGCTGTGGTAAACCAAGTCAACAGAACTTTCGAGGTTTGAGAAGACCGAATGCAGAGGTGTTTGGACAAACTACAGGTGGACCTACATCGATTCAAAGAATGGTATATACAACATGTACCTCAAGAGGAAAACAATGAGGCTGACGCTCTTGCGAATTTGGGTTCATCGGTCGACGATGATGAGCTTAGCTCGGGGACTGTCGTACAACTCTCGAAATTAGTAATCAAAAAAGGTCACACCGAAATAAACTCCATAAGCCTAACCTGGGATTGGAGGAATAAGTACGTCGAATACCTATAGAACGGGAAGCTTCCATCGGACCCTAAGGAATCGTAATCTCTGTGCACGAAGGCCGCACGGTTCATATTGGCCGAAGGTGGAACATTTTATAGAAGGATGTTTGATGGACCATTGGAAATATATTTGGGTCCCGGAGATACCCACTACGTCTTATGAGAAATTCATGAAGGCACTTGCAGAATTATTCCGGTGCCGAATCATTGGTTCACAAAGTCATCAGAGCAGGGTACTATTGGGCCAATATGGAAAAGGACACTAAAGAATTTGTTCGAAAGTGCGAGAAATGTCAAAGGTATGCGCCAATGATCCACCAACCCGGAGAAAAACTCCACTCATTCCTATCCCCATGGCCATTCATGAAATGGGGAATGGAATTGTTGGCCCTCTACCATCGGCCCTAGGTAAAGCTAAATTCATTTTGTTTATGACTGACTATTTCTCTAAGTTGATTAAAGCAAAGGCCTTTGAGAAAGTCAGAGAAAAAAATGTCATAGACTTCATTTGGGACCACATTATATGCCGATTCGGAATGCCTGCCGAGATCGTATGCGACAATGGAAAGCAATTCATCTGCAGCAAAGTGATAAAGTTTTTCGAAAACCACAAAATAAAAAGGATCCTGCCAATTCTATATCATCCTAGTGGGAACGGACAAGCTGAATCAACAAACAAGATCATCATACAAAATCTAAAGAAAAGATTAAACGACACTAAGGGAAAATGGATATAAATACTGCCCGAGGTCCTTTGGGCTTATCGAACAATGTAGAAATCTAGGACGGGGGAAACAACGTTCTCTTTATTCTATGGTACCGAAGCTTTAATACCGATCTAAGTTGGGGAACCTAGCTTCAGGTTTCGGTATGCAATAGAAGAGTCAAATCACGAGGCTATGAATACGAGCCTCGAATTTCTATATGAAAGACGGAAGCCGTCCTTGTTTGAATGGCTGCAAAAAAATAGCGAATTGAAAGGTATTACAACCGAAGAGCCAATCTTCGACACTTTAAAATTGGGGACTTAGTTTTGAGAAAGGTCACCCTCAATACTCGAGACCTAAATGAGGGAAAACATGGATCAAACTGGGAAGGACCGTATCAGGTCCTCGATATCATTGGAAAGGGATCCTACAAACTTTGCACGATGGATGATGAGCAATTACCAAATAAGTGGAACGTATCACTCCTCAAACGATATTACTGCTAAGGTACGACCTTCTCCATTTTCATTTATATTTTATGCTAACCAATTATAGGTGTTGAATTGAAGACATCGAAGGATTCTTCATCACAAAGTCCTTAGGTCTGAAAGCACGTGTTACACTCTTTTTCCCTTAGACCGGTTTTTGTCCCAAATGGATTTTTCCAGCGAGGTTTTTAATGAGGAAACAATTGTTCGTGCTAACTTAGAGCAATTCAACAATATCCGAGGCTTATTTCCAATCAACCTCGAATACTGGGGGTATCACCCTCTGATGTCTACTTTGTTACAAGGAAGATACTTCGTGTCAACTGGGTCTCGATAGATTTAATTTTGTAAGGGACAAATGGTCAAACAAATCGTGCCTATGTAGATTACTCGAGCCCTAAAGGAAAACATGTACCCATGTATAATCTATTGAGAGAAGTATTTTTCCTTACCAAATGTTTTATGCCTTAGTGAAATTTTTACTTTACAATTTCATACTTTTGGTCTATTGCGAAAATTGGCTTAAGGGCAACCGAAGTTCAAACAACTTATCCTATACTCGGGGACTACCATCCGAAAAATTGACGTAGTCAAATTATTAAAGTCTCAAGATCATAAGACCTTAAAAAGGAAACCCTCATTTTTATAGGCCACGTCCACCCCACTCAGGGACTGACACTTCGAACAAGTTTGGAGTGTAACAGGGAAACGAGCCTAAGAGGCAAATCCCAAGCTAAAGGCTATGACCAAACTATTAAGATTCGGAGATGTCTGAATTCCGTAATAAAACATACCTCCAAGTATTTTTATAAAACCGGTTTAAAAAAGGCTACCCTCGACAAAATTACAAAGGGTTTTGATCACATAAACCCCCGAAAGCCCTAAGGGGTACCGAATGTTTGAACTATCGAACCATTTCCTCTGTTTCATACTGCAGGCATTACGAAACAAAGGGTTTCAATATCATCAGCCCTCAAAACAGTGGTATATGAATGCAGATTTATCTCATGCTAAGGCAAAACAAATTTTTATGTGATTAACTTTTTAAGCCAAAAGGGGTAAAAAGCCTTATGTATATTAAAATGATCATTCTAGAAAGGCCACATTGGCCTAATACAAAAGCCTAAGGGCAATATTTTGCTTCGAGCTCAAAGAGTTATCCTCACTCAACGAAAACTTAAGGGTTACCTTACTTCGAGTTCGAGCAAGTACTCACTCGACACTATTTCGGTCTCGATCCAAAATTGCCTAGATCTCGAACCTATGAATATAATCACGTAAGGCATCAATAAAACAAAGACAAAGCAAGGGAAAAGGGAAAATGATAGATTTAGAAAGGAAAGGAAATTTTTTATATAGTTTTTCTTACAAGGGCCACATGGGCCGATCAAAAACTCTTCACAAAGGCCAAACTAACCTTAAAAAGAGACACTACTAATCCTAAAGGCCTAGCCTTCTTCGGGAGAAACTTCTTCACCCAACAAGTCATCTCCGTTAGATCCGCCTTCATCCTCAGAATCCTCATCGGGAAATGCTAACTTCCGACCTTTGCTTCCTTAGCTTTGGCATTCTCGAGTTCAGTAGATATGTCGACATTTTGAGCAAGGATCTCCTCGAGAACCTCCCTTTGAGCCTGCCACTTTGAATGATCAACCATACCCCTAGCCTGCTCGAGGGTGGCTTCGGCATCAACTTTGCATTGATCCGCAGTAGCTTGAGACTTAATATTGGTAGAAGCCACTTCGGATCAGGAAACCTCGAGCTCCTTGGCCAGATTGGCTAAATAGGATTTGAGATCCCGACCTTCTTCACCTGGACTGAGGCATTGTCCCTTGCATATCGAAGTTGTGACTTGGTAGAATCTAGCTCTGCTTGAACAGTCTGCTTTTATGTAGCCAGGATGTCCATATATCCCTTGACTCGATCTGCTTTGGCTCACACTTCGTCTATTTGCCCTTGAAAGTCCTTGATATGTTCAAGCCTCCGTCGAACTTGTAGAATGGGATTATTAGTCGTTATCTCCGACCCATCCTCACTATCATGAAGAATTTGGAATACTAGCTCGACCATCTCTTCATGCACGTTTTGAGCTTCCACAGTTCTACTAGAAGCTTCTCACTGAGAATCTTGTAAGTGTTGCGCTTCTCATTGAGACCTTGTACCTCGACCTTGCATTCCTCTCGGGCTCGAAGAAAGGCCTCATGGTGCAACACCAAATCCTGCAGGGAAGAAATATTAGAGATATCCACAAGTCAAAATTCAAGAAAAGATAATGATCCTTAAACTTACCCGATTCAGAGCATGCTGGGCCTCATTGAACAAGCAGACAACATCCACTGCATTCATTTTGGCTTGATTCTCCTCAGTGACCAAGCATCGAATGTAACTTGCCACTCCTACGGGGGAAGATAAAACTTGTGTATCTTTTGGGATCGAGATGATAAGAGGCTGATTTCGATCGGGGTCAACACTTTGGGAGCCGGACATTGGTTAGTCAGTGTATACCTTAAGGAAGCCTCATTTGAGCTCTTCCTTGGTCTGTCCAAATCACCAAAATCGGTGATATCTTCCACATCGGCAAAAAAACCACGAAAAAAATCTTCGCTTCTGTGGGCCCCTTCTTCGAGACAAGTCTTTGCAGCCTAAGCGTCACGTATCATCGAATCCGGAACTGGAGGGAATAAGGAGGAGTCCCCGATCACTATTTTCCCAACTGGGCTTGTAGAGGCATCATCTTCGTTTTGGGGAGACTCGAGCTCGGTTCCTACCCCAGCCTCGACCGCCTCTTCGATGGCTTCCCTATCTCGAGGTGAGGCATCTTCAACTCTTATTAGCTCGGGCTCATCAGATCGGAGCAAAGCAGCTTTGGCTCTTGCCTGTCCAATGGTTCTTTGAACCTCAATTTCAGAACACACACGATGCACCAATCTGGAATTTTCTTCTTCATCCTCATATTCGGTCTCATCTGAAAGCTAGTGGACGAACTCTAGAGTTACGTGGATAACATCCCCCTTTGGCTTGCGGGGCCTCTTGCTTGGAATTTTCTTCTCTGGGCTCGAGGAACTCGGAGCCTCTTTCCTTTTCTTCTCTTTGACCTACATCGAGACAGACTGGGAAATGAGCGCCTTTTTTTCGGTAGAGGGGGGCCTCATTGGCACGTCTTTCCCGAGGCCTACAATACGGAAAAGATGAGTAAGTACAAATAACAAAGTCTGAATGGAAACCTTGACAAGGAAAAAATATTACCATGGTTTTGAGCCTCCCACCAGCCCCCTGACAACTCTATCCAAGCGCGCTCGCAATAAGTTTTTTGTGACACCAATCCCTTGACCCATTGCTCTAGGTCGGAGACCACTTCCGAAATAATGGCCTGGGCTACAACGCAAGAACTTAGATGAGGGGAAAACAAGAAAGTTGAATGACAATAATAGATACACGAAAGGCCAACAAATGCTTACGTTTCATGTTCCACCTTTTAGGTAGGGCTGTCAATACGGGCCGGGTTGGGCTAGCCCAACCTAGCTCACATGGGCTTTAGCAATTGACGGGCTGGGCTGGGCTGGGCTGGGCTGGGCTAGCCCACCATTTTGATGGGCCTTATAATGGTCGGCCCACCCCAGCCCTATGTGGGATGCGGGCCCCTACTGGCCGGCCCATCATTTTTAAAAATATAATTTTATATTTTTTCTTTAAGTTCTAACCTAAAAAAGATAATTATTTAAAAGTTAAAAAATATCTTGGTTGAAAAAATTCGTAAAACTTAATAACTTTTTATATTGTTCCAATATATCACAGTAAATACTAAAAAAAATAAATGACTAGACTATGTTTCATTCACTAAAGGTCAAAACTTAAAACAAACTATTCAAGCGAACGTTCATGATACTTATGAGATATCCAATACATCATCTTCATCAAACATATTTGAATCCGCTTGTGACAAGGTTGTCTTAACATCTTCACTTTAGTATACAATTCATATGCAATATTTATTAATTAAATATAAATTAATTAAATTTTAAAAATTAATAATATTTAAATTCACATAAAAAAATATTACCAGTTTGAGTTTGGAAAAACCTGTGCAGCCAATTTCGAGTAGTAACAAGTGTTTGGATATTTTCATAATAAATGCAACTTCTGTACTTTGTAAGAACACGCTACGAATGCTAAATGTTGATTTCGATGCTACAATGATAATAAGAATACTAAGTACATCACGCACCATCATTGAAAGATTGGGATATTTTCTAGAATGGTTCTTCCAATGCATGACAACATCCATCTCTTGAAACTTTTCAAGATCACGTTTTGGTTCCTCTTAGTAAAGATCGAATTCTCACTTTCCATCTCTAAAGACAGTATATTTTTTATTTTTTATATATTTTAAATAAATATTTTATTAGGCCCACAGCCCGGCCCAGCCTCAGGCAAGCCTCACGGGCTACGGGCTTACTCGGGCTGGGCTTAAAAGCCTCATTTTTAAATAGGCTCCAAATATTCTAGCCCAGCCCTGCTAAATCATGGGCTAGGCTGGGCTGGGCTGGGCTGGACTGGCCCAGCGGTCCAAGCCCATATTAACGACTCTACTTTTAGTGAACAACATATCTTCTGCAGGGATTAGATCCGAAGTGTTTATTTAGACAAACATGCCCATCCAATGTCACAACACAAATCCTGAACCTGGTCGTGATGGCACCTCTCGTGAAGACAAGCCCAGCCAGTCGACCCAATTCATCCTTTTAAAATAATTATTTAACACAATTATAGTACAACATGGTTTAATAATACCAAATATCGAAAGTATAGATAAAAATGCGGAATTCCAACCCAACACAGCCCTAACAGGGGTGTCACATGTCATGAGCAACTAAGAAATCCTGACACAAGTCTACTAAATACGAAATCTGATACAATAGTTCGGATAACATGGAAATAGTAAGATAAAGGAGTCACGGGGGCTGCGGACGCCAACAACTACCTCAAAATCTTCGAAAAGCATCGCCTGGACTGGAAGGATCAGCTCTCAAGAGTGAAAATCTGCTATGCCTGAATCTGCACACACGGAGCAGGGAGTAATGTGAGTACTCCGACCCCGTGAGTAATAAAAAAAATAATGACTGAAAGCATGAAATCTCATAAAGGCACAAATAACGCTATCTCAAGCAGTAAATCAATTATACAATAAAATCGTGAAGTATCAGATAAATCTCCTTTAAAACAGTGAAGACAAATAATTTCAACAAGTAAGAAATAATCAGAAACCTGCCCCTCGGGCTCAATATCATACTCTCAGTACAGTATCAGCCCCGCGGGCTCACTCCCAACTCACAAAGTACAACATCATCCTCTCGGGCTCACTCCCAACTCACAAAGTACAACGTCAGCCTCTCGGGCTCACTCCCAACTCACCGGGTACCCTCGCTCACTGTGGGGGTGCAGACTCCGGAGGGGCTCCTACAACCCAAGCGTTATATCATCATAAGGCCTTAAAGCCTGTCACATCAACATAAGGCCTTAAAGCCTTCTCACATCACACTCGAGGCCTGAAAGCTTCCTCACATAACACTCGAGGCCTGGAAGCCTCCTCACATAACACTCGAGGCCTGGAAGCCTCCTTACATCACTCAACATATCCTCACATATGGCCCTCAACCTCAATCAGTCCAGAAAATATTCATAAGCCCCTTGAGCATCAGTAAAACAATGGTGCTCAGCTCAAACAACATTAAAAATATCATTTAAATCTCAAGTTGAGTATAAATGTAGCTGAGTTCATGAAACAGTATAATTCAGTTGGACTAAGTTCAAATAATATTTCAATTAGTGAGGAAAAACAGTGATGGAAATTCACAAAGCATTTCAAATAGTCGGCACGAAGCCCAAGTATGGCAATAAGCCCAAATCATAGTGAAAAATATCAAGTCTTTATCAAATACGCGGTAAAATATCAACCGGGATGGACCAAGTCACAATCCCCAATAGTAAATGACTCCGCGCTCGTCATACAATGCGTGTTTCATCTTAACATAGCACTACGTTGTGCAAATCCGGGATTTCAAAACCTCAGGACATCATTTAAAATCATTACTCACCTCTAGACGGCCAAAAGTCTAGCTCGCTATGGCCTTGCCTCTCGAATTGGCTTCCTCGCGCGACGAATCTGCCCAAAATCACAACGAATACGTTGCATTCTACTAAAGAGACAATACCCAATCAAAAGCAATCGAAAAATATCAAAATTCACGAATTTGACAAAACCCGAGCCCCGGGCCCACGTTTTGAAACTCAGAAATTTTTACGTCATCGGGTTCCTTATCTCGCCACGAGTCTATACATACAAAAATCTCTCAAATCGGACCACAAATGGCCCCTCAAATCCCAAATTTAGAATTTCAATCTCAAGCCCTAATTTCTTACAA